>APFE030602354.1:315038-348581 GCA_000404065.3 Pinus taeda | reverse complement strand
AGACTCTTTTCTCATCAAATCCATCATCAATTCAATTTCTATGTCCAAATCATTTCTTTGCTAGACTCTTTCGTCTTCCTCTCTTACATATCCTTTGCAATCTTCATCCGGTTCTTTCTTCCCTACTAGTGCTTTCAGCCATTTCTCTAGTAGCTCCAATTCTTTCTCCCATTCACTAAACCTTTGATGAGAGTTTAGTCCTTCTTCTTTATTGTCTACCTCAACAGCTTCCCTGGTTATCTCCACTGTGCCTATCATCATGATGGAATGATGATCCTTTACTATGTTTTCAGCTAACATAGTATTTTCTTTAAATTTGCCTTTAATCTTCTGCTGGTTACTTTCACTTTGTAGTTGTTGCTTCCTTATTGTCACCCTTACATCCTTACCCTCTTATTGCTTCTGAACTTCCATTTCATCTCCAAATAACTTATGTTCAATTTCTTCGATCACAACATCACACTCAATCATTATATGCACTGTTCTTGCAAACAAACTATTGGTTTGTGAATCAAAACACTCTTTTGTCTCCATGTCTTTTAAAGACCCTCTACTACTGTTAAGTACTGATGTGACCATTTCTTTTCTATTGCCATTTCCTCCTAGCAACTTCTCCAAGAATTCAATTTCCTCCTTACATTTAGCAAATATTCTATCACAATGCTCTTCATTTCCAACTTCATCCTTTACATGGTCATTATTGCACGATGATTCAATTGGACTGCCTTCCATAGACAATTCTGTCTTGTTCATCTCCCCAAAAATAAGTTCATGTTCAACACTTATAATCCCTGTATTCACACAACAATTGTCAATTTAAAAAATTTAAGGCTCAACAGCCTCAACTAATGTTTCACATATTAGCTTTTCAGGTTGATCTTCATCTCCTTCCTCCACAAGGAACTGTCCTTATTTTGTAATAGTTCCAAACATCAATTCATCAATAATTTCTTTTTGCTGCAACAATTCAATATTTTCCTCATTCAAGAGGCATTCTCCATCATACTCTGCTCTAAAATACTTATCCTTTGAAAGGTACTCTTCATCCTCTGCCAATACATCAGTATGCTGATCCAAGTTCTCCTCTGAATTATGGTAATTTTTATCAAGTTTTATGACAACTTCACAAGGCTGCCAATCCTCTGCAAATCCTACACTCACAAAACAATTATTATAATTAAAAACATAAGGCTTCAGTGTCTCTTGTTCCTTTGGCAGTATTTCAGTATGCTACTCTGAACTATCCCAATAGTTCACTGATCTCCATTCTTCATCTTCACCCAAAACTTCACCCTATCCTAGTTCACAAATGGAAACTTCCATTTCTAACTCAGCTTCTCTGAGTTTTTCCATTAGCCACTTTACTTGCTTTTGTTGTAGCCTTCTCTGTAACTTATGCCACTTTACTGCCTTTTTCCTAAAGACCCAACCTTGTCTTTGGCTTTCCTCAAGTATCCTCCTTAATGCATCAAGTTGTTCTTTTAACTCTGCAATTTCCTTTTCAAGCTCCTCTTGACTCATTATCTTACCATTTTCCTTGGCATCCTCCTTCTTCACTTTTCTTCTGTTGTGGTCTTCCTCAGAACCTCTACTATGACTATCAGTAATCATCTTCTCCTTCTCTATCTTCATGAGCGCCTTACTCACTTACTATGAGCTGCATTAAAGCCTCTGCAACAACAAGTCCTCCCTACTACCACTTACCTCACCAAGCTTTCCTTTGTACCTGGTATTTTGGAAAGCACTTGGTTCTTTATCTTTGGAACCTCTTTTGAGCACTTCTCTCTGCTCCTTCTAGGCTTCAACACATCTGCATCTTCTAAGAACACCATTGTCTTCTTGTATTTCTAACCACCTCTTCTTTCACTTAGAAACTCTTATCAGCGTTCTTCATCCCTTAGCAATTCTACCCACAACCTCTATGGAATTGCCTTTGTCAGATGCAACAAAACCCCTGCGGTAACAAGTCTCCTTCTTGCTACATATGCCTCACTAAGCTTCTCTCCTCTGAGCTTAGTCTTTTGGCATCTCTCTAATTATTTCCTGTAGAACCAATTGAGCACTCCTTGGTCTAGGTTGTTGCAATCTTCTCACCTTCTTATGATGCTACTTGTTCATCAATATAAAGACCACAAGCTCTCCAATATCCAAATCAAAATTAAAATAAAAACACATCATCTCACCTTCAAGATCTTTGCATGATCTTTTTCTACCATTCTCCCGTACTTTGAATGGATTGTTCTTTGTTTCTTGCATCTATAAATTCTGCTACACATTATCTCTGTGTGCCTACTACTTGTCATATTGAAAACTAATCTCCTCTTGCTTGCATACACATCTTAAAACATAACTCTATTCTAAATTTTCACATAGAATTTCTTTGTGTTGTTCTGATACCAAATGTTTCAACCATAATTCTGCTCTGATACCAAAATGATGCCAGCCTAAGCCGACAATACCCACATTATCCAAATAAAATTGCATGTCATTGGTCCCAAGCCTTAATCATCTTGTCCATGGTGAAAACCTTCTTAAATCAAGGTTTAATGTTCTTGATTAAGTTTTATGTGGAAAATTTATATTTGACTATACATAGTCTTACCCCTCATTAACCTTTCCTACAGAACTTTATTCACCCTCAAAAACTTTGGTTAATTCTACACCCTGCGCATATTAACCAAACCCCACTCGTAACTTTGGTTATATTCGAACTTAACCCATAAAACCTATATCCGCTTTATTTATATTATAATTCTTATATAATAGAAATATACCATAAACCCACTTAACCTTACCTTTCAGCATTTTCCATGCCCTTGGCACATTTATCGGTGCTCTACCTTTATCGGGTTCAATCCTCCACCATTAATTTCACTCCACCAAATCCAACATTTGTCATGTGATCTCCACTCATCCTTTGGAACCCGAATAAATTTAACTCACATTATTAAACTTCTCGAGTCTGCTCAGACCCAAGTCTTATTGGTTTCAATCTCCGTCGTTGATCTCACCCTTCGATCCGACATTGATGGTACACCCGATCAATCAACCTAATCGGTGATCCTCCACCGTTTGATCAAAGCACACTTGATCCAATGGTCAGCAGCAATATCAGATGAGATACTTGTGCAATGTTTAACTGCCCTTACGGAGCCGATAAGGAATAAAAATCCTTGATGTATAAATGTTTAGGTTCGATTTTGAAATTAAAGTTCGACCACATTATGACCCGATATCCATTAGATATAAGAGGCCATCAAATCTACGGTTTGTGGGACTTCAACTAGTAGACAGATTAAAACGAGCTTAACTCCCGCAGTTGACTATAAGCTAAGAGTTTGAATATGAGATTGACGTCCAGGAGCGAGTGCGGGACTTCAGCCATGATCAAGGAAATCGTACTCTCCTACCCCCACAGTCGTTGATCACCGTCGATCTCACAGATCTGTCGATTTGACAATCCAGATCTATTCCTCTACCATTAAGATCCATCAATCTAAACGATCTGATGGTTCCTGTGCATGTTTACTTCCTTCCTCTGTGCCTTTACTTTTTTTTCCTTTACGTGGTTTCTCAAAGTTCTCCGTGGTTTTAGGTTCCTCCAGGGTTTCTGGTCTTTGATTGTTCCGCAACACGACTCCCTCTTAGACTTACTCTACATACTCTTGAACATTGTCACTCCTGAACTTCACATTGATCCTTCAATTAGATTCAACAATCTGACACGATCCTTCATCCTCACTTCTTTTGTGTCTTCTGCCCGAACTCCACTTGCATATATATATACTATGCAGAAACTCTCTCTTCACACTCAATTTATCATTCAATTACTCAATCCACACACTTACACAATTTAGGAATTGAATATATATATATATATATATATAAACAAATGATTACATAATGAGACTCTCCGTCTCTCTGGTCTGATTTTCTAATTAATGGCCTCTGTTTTCCTACCTGCCCATAGGCTTACAATCAAAACTCTCGACCTGACTGACTAACCAGCTAACCCCTGACTATGCCTTTTAGGCTTACATTTATACAAAAGGATTCTACAACCAATTCCTAGTTTAGATACATAACCTTGTCAACAAAATACTAAAATCTCTTCCTTATCTCTAAGGATCCTCTCTAATCCACAAAATCATGAACTAACTCATAATCTAAGTTTTATAATTAATTCTCAAATCTCTTAATCTGTCAAGTATCCTGATTCTCTCATGTTCTCCTACATTCGAGAACATTTACAAATATGCCTCACGATACTTAATTAAATCCCTATTCTAGCTTCTCTAGTTAAAATCACCCAAAAGCTTAATAATTACATTAATTTAAAACATAGGAAACCAACTTCCTTGGAAACACAAGACCCCCTATGTCTACTAAAATACAATGATATTGTTGAGTTGAATCCTCCTGCATCAAAAATGGCCTTCAAAACAAATTTGTACTAAAAAAGCCAACTTCAAAAGAACTAGTAAGATTCAAGATGCTGATGTCGTCCCCAAGGGTAAATATTTTTGGAGGAAAAGAAGAAAAATACTTTTCTATTATATTTTTGGCTTATATCCTTATATATTTACTAAAATATCAAATTTAAATGGTCATTAGATTAAAGACGTTAATCAAAACAATGTGTAAAAAAAAAAATATTTTCTTGTTATCAAACTATGTTGCAGTTTAGAAGAAAGATAAATGACCTTCTAAATTATATCAGCAAAGATTAATTCAAGAACATTATAATGAAGAAAAAAGAAAAATGTGTCACTTATTTATAGTTTATAAACCTTTCATATTTTTAAATTTTTACAATAATAATGATTTTTTGCATGAATACATTCCGCTAGCTTAATGAGATACTTTCTATATACTATCAATTAGAGCATGCTATAGTAAAACCTTAATGTAAAAGATAAACACACTTGTAAAATGGATGGGAAATCAATCACGTTTAATTATAAGCGCATATAGAAGAAGTATAAGAATACTAGGTGATGTATTAAAATATATGTAATAAAGTATTGTTTATATAATCGTATATATAATATGATACAATAAAGTATAATAAAATATAACAATTCATAGGTGATTTAGGAGCTCTGAAGATGAACCCTAACAGCTCTCTTGTCGCCTCCCTTCCTTCGGCCGCCGTCTGGTCTTCACTTGGACCTGCTGAGGATGCTAACGAACGATTCAGTCACAGAATGATGGTTTTTTCCCTCTCCGCTGGTCCGCATGTTTTCCATTCGCATTTGAAAGCTCCCCTCACTCTCTTTTGCTTCGCTTGGGACTTTGGGGCTGCCAGACTTCAGCCCTCTGCTGCTGCAACTCGTTTCCGCAACAACCTTCAGGATGCAGACGCAGCGGCTAAGGATGCACATGCAGAATTCTTTACTGCTTCTCCTGTGGCGGTGGCTCTTGGGAAGAAATCGTATGTTATGGATGGCTGCTCACCACCATTGGTACCTCATCTGTCCCCTCAGAATAGCCGATCCTCTGCACCCCACCTTCAGAACCCCTTCAGCTCCCTGGATCTGCCTAGATGGAGCATCTGGAAGCTATATTGGGTGGAATACATTGACAAATTTACTAACCTTTGGTCTCTCTCTTCATCTCCTCTCAAGCCCCTGCAGCAAGTTCAAGAAATGAAGGCCATTCAAAGCACATGCCTCCTCACATCTCAGATCTACAGGGGAAAGAGGCACTGTGACTTCTCTCCCTCATTCCAGATACAAATCAGGCTCACCACTGGCAAAACTTTGCTACAATGGGTGAGCTCGTCGGACTTAGTGCAGGATCTCAAGCATGTTCTGAAAATCAAACTGGGGATTCGCTCTGTAGCTCAACGGCTTCTCCACGAAAGTAAACAACTTGAGGATCTTTATCCCCTTTCTTTTTACAGCATTAAGAGAGATGCCTCCATTATTTTAACCCTTCGTTTGAGAGGGGGAGCTGTTGGACAGTCATCCTCAGCTAAGGCATTTTCATACAAAGATGCAATCCATGCTTAGAGGCCTTAGAAGACAGCTCCACCAGTTCAGGCTCCCAAACCTTTTTTGGTGGACAAATTGGAGGAAAACCCCTCCATTGAAATAATGCATCCAACACTGGATGAGAAAGCCCAAAAGTTTGCAGAGCATGCCATTATCTGCAGGTTCAATGGGCTATGGCCACGCACAATAGACCTCTACCAATGGATTCACTCTAACTGGACCAACAATTGCAAGATTCTGTTATGCTCAAAGGGATTCTTAATTGTAGTGTTCGCCTTCGATGAGGACTACCAAAAAGCTCTAAATGTAAGTCCATGGTTTTGGGGCTCAGCAAGTTTATTCCTCACCCCCTCGTTCCTAGATTTCGATCCAGCTACAGCAGTCATCACCAAGCTCCCCATCTGGGTCAGACTTCCTAACCTCCCGGCGCATCTATGGCATTTTGTTGTTTTCCAAGGGATTGGCAATACTTTAGGCCGCCTCCTAGACTAAACATCTCTAGAGTGGAAAAGGGCATATACACCTTCGCCTGAATCTGTGCAGAAATAGACATGAGCAAAGGTCTCCCTGACCAGATTAATCTCAAAATTGGAGACTTCCATTCGACTCAGGCCCTAGATTACGAGAACACAACCTTTTGCTGCCAAAACTACCATCACATAGGGCACACTCAAAGCTCATGTCCCACGATGCCAGTCCACAAGAAGAAAGACAATCCTAAGCAGAAATCCAATAGTTGGAAGCCTCATGACCCTCCCCCCATGGATGATTTTGATTTCTGCTTGGATGAAGAGGAGGACACTGAGGAAGAAATGGAGAAACACTGGCACAGGATCCGCCCTCGGTTGAGCTTGTGGACATGTCCATTCATCCAATCTCACAGAAAAGGAATCATGAATCCTCTCCCTCGAATTCAGATAAGGAAACCTCTCCGTCTACCCAGCTCAGTTTGCAAATCTTGCCAGATCAGCAATGCCCTCCTGAATGGGTCAAAGTTGGTAAAAAGAAAGGGAAAAAATGTCGAATAGTTGATTCCATCCATGTTGGGTAGAATCCTCTGCTCTGCTCTTACTTCTCTGCTCTTCTTGTTTCTTCATGCTCAGCACTCTTCTCTTCTTTTTCTTCTAGGGGCCTGGGTGGATAGGCTATCCTTTCCGACTGCCCTTGTTCCTTCTTCTCTTGGCTGTAATGTCTTATTGTACTATATTTCCCTTAATAGAATTAGCTTTTACTGAGAAAAAAAAAAATATGATACAATAAAGTATATAAATGAATATGTTAATATGCAAAAGTGTAGAAAAAAACAAATAATTTGAATATATAAAAATGATAATGAAAATGATAATAATATTTATAGAGTAGTAGATGATGATAATTGTAATATATAATTAGCAAAACCACATTTAATTAATTAAATGTGGTTGATATACGCCAACACACGTATATCAATCACATGCACAATCACATTAATAAAAATATGGTTGTAAAATGTCGGTACACATTAATGGTATAGATGTAATATTAATGAAAATATTCAAATTCATATTTAGTAATTATTATTATTTAATGAATAATTCTTCATTAAATTTGATATCATTATTATTTAATAAAAAATTAATCTATTCATTTATTTATTTATTAATTATTATTAGTGTTAATTTTATTTTTATTTTATTTATTCAAAATTATAAAAAACTTAATATTTAAATTATTGAATAAATAAATATTCAATAATTTAAAATATTATTTTTTATAATTTTTATTATCTTTTGCAAATTTACACAAAAATTTAAACCCAAGGATTAATATTATAAACCTTATGAATAATATTATACCCTAGGAATATGAACCCTTGCATTAATAAACTAAAGGGATTGATATTATAAACCCAAGGGATTAATATTACAAACCCAACGTATATAAAGCCTAAGATAAATATTAGAAACCCTAAAATAATCATGGTTGACCATGATGAACCATGGTTCATTTTCATATCGAGACAATCTTTCTCACAATGCGACGTTTGACCATTGATGACTATGGTTAACCATGATTGATTTTCATATCAAGACAATCTTTGTCACAATGACACCTCACACCATGGTTTATTTTGACATATTGAGAAATGAGAAATGACAAATGTCAGATGTTAACCATGGTTGACCATGATTATAAACCCAAGGGATCTATATTAAACCCAAGGATAAATATTATATAGCGTGCAAATAATATTATACCCTAGGAAATAGTAAACCCAAGGAAATAATAAACCCAAGGGATTAATACTAAAACAGAAAGAATTGTAAACCCAAGGGATAAATATTATAAACCCTAGGTACATAAATTCTAAGATAATATTATAAACCCTAAAATAAACATGGTTTAGCATGGTTTATTTTCATATTGGCACAATCTTTGTCACAATGCAGCATTGGACCATGGTTGACCATGGTTGATTTTTATATTGATACATTCTTTGTCATAGTGTAAGATTGGACCATCATTAACCATCATTGACCATAATTATAAACATAAGAGATTTATATTAAACCCTAAGATTGATATACCCAATGAATACAAACCCTTAGATTAATAAATCCAAACGATTGATAGTATGCAACAACCCTAGTTAAAAACTCATGTAAAATATATAAGGCCATGGTTGATGGGACACGTATTCCACGCTGAATATTGGGGGAAACATCCTAATGGGTGTTGATTCGGTTTATTATGGCTAAGGAAATTGGCTTAGGAAATGGCTAACGCTTTCGAAAGGAAAAATTACATTCTTGGCATATTGATTTATGAAAATAATGGAAATTAGGAGAAAAGGAAGGTGAAAGGTCACAGGTTGTATGTGATGATGAAATTGAAGGAAAATAATGGAAAATTAAGAAATGGAGGCCTCATTGATAAAAAGGCTTTTGAGGATCAGTGGGTAATCTTAGTCAATGTAAGTTCTTGCTCAAGATTTTGATAGGGTTTTGGTGGAGTTCTCTTATATTTTATCTCTCTCTCTCTCTCTCTCTCTCTCTCTCTCTCTCTCTCGCTCATATTCTTGGAGACTTAGAGTTTTCTTGGAGCACTCTTGGTGGGTGTGGCATACTTAGATCCTTGGAGCATGAAGGAAAATTAAGAGAAAGAAAGTGTAAAAGGTCATCACGATCAGTAGCTACATCTGTTTTGCTTGCAGGTACAGAGTTACATGTATATTTTCCTCACTAGTTTTGACATGCATGTGGTTTCTTGGTTATGATCTATCATTGGCATGGAGGATTCCCTAGATTGACAGTGGATTTGCCTAGCATTGCCATTTCCTCGATAAACATGGATATTTTGGGTTTATTTGCTTTATTTTCAAGTCGGCTCTCATGTTTCCTTAGTTTGGATTGAGTTATTAGTTCCTAGAGCCTTGGTTGGAAAAACGCTCTCGAAGCCCTGTAATGTCTTGGGTTGAGTTATTACTCTTGTAGCCTTGGTTGGAAAAACACTCTAGAGCCCTGTAACAACTTGGGTTGAGTTACTAGTCTTATAGCTTTGGTTGGTTACTAGTCCTGGCACCTTGGTTGGACAAATGCTATGGAGCCTGGTAAAATTTATGGGTTGAGTCACTACTCCTAGAGCCTTGGTTGGAAAAGCACTTTCGAGCCCGCTAGCAGACGTGGGTTGAGTTACTAGTGCTAGGAGCCAAGTTGGAAAAAATGCTGTAGAGCCCTATAAGGCTTGGATAGAGACCAATATGATGATGGTTTTCTGATGTCCGATTGCGATGAGGAACCATTATTTGATGGGTTGAGGTGGATGGCCTCTTGAATCCCTGGATGATTTTTGATTGATGTTTTCTATGAGATCCCACATTCATGCTTGGAATATGGCACGGGGGTGAATGACCGAAGAGAGATTTGATTCAACCATTCTATAGTCGAGTGGAACGTGGAAGTCCCATCTTAGGTTTGATTTTGCATCATGAATAAGAGGTTATCTCTCCTTATATTTCTATGAGCATTATACTAGATTATATGAGGTTTATATGGTTGTGATTTGATGGGTATTTATGTCCCTATTATGTTGATTATGTATGTGTTTTATGACAATAACTATGTATGTCTCTCATCATATTTTTACTTATATATGAATGACCATTGTATCTATGGTCGAATGGATGGAATGCAAGTTAATGTGTTGAGGCATTAATGCTTCATGGTGATTCTCAGATAATTATGAGACCCCTATGCTTAGATATGTTATTTACACTTGCAGTGTACATATTCGTGATATGTTTGATGAAATTCCTGTCAAGGCTAGTAGGGGTATCGTCAAGGTATTAAACAAGTATTTTATTTAGTATTGTAATTTCCATGTTAGTTTACTATTCTGAAGGAATCATGAAATTCTTGGCAATGACCTAGGATCTCGGCCTGAAATAGTGGATAAAATCCTAGGAATTATGGCATAACATTGACTAAATGACTCTCTGGTTGCTGGCAGACAAGCCTATGAGAGTGACTCTAGGTTTCTGGACGTTTTCATGCCTAAAGGATAAGAGTGACTAAGGCTTAAGTCGTCTAAAAGCTCAGTGGGACCCAAGGGGAATCTGCCTGAAGTGTTGGATTGTTTCTTGAGGGTCCTGAAACTGATGTTGAATGTCTGTATGGTGTGTCTCCTTTGGTTCTAGTTCCTTAACATGACTTAGGAGGATGAATCATATCATAGTGGCCTCTTGTAACATGTTTAACTCGGCTAGAAATTTGCTTGGGTAGATGTGGGAGGAGGGTGTTACAGAGTGGTATCAAAGCATGGTTCACCCCTTGGACTAGATGGCCAATGTGTTGGTCATGCATTCATGTCGGTTACAAATTTGTTGCTTATACTCGTAGTCCATGTGCTTGTTGCAATGCATGGTGTTGAGCACGGTTGTAGTAATGTCACCATGTGAAGGTTGAAGGTGTTGGCGTGGAGTATGCCATCATGAGTGTATGGTTGTATATGCATTTATTATGCATGTTAGTGTTCACATATTATCATGTGCACATGATGTGGCTTTTGTTGTCATGCACAAAGTCGTGGTTTGTGTAGTTGATATGGTCATGCATTAATGACTGGACCCTAGGGAGAATGGTGTGTATATGGTTTTGTACTCATGTGTTATATGAAGGTGTTATGCATGCATGGTCTTGGTTATAGTTATGCATGGAATGTAGGTCAAGCATGCCTTGTGAATTCATTGTATGTAATTTAGGTCATCATTGTGCTATTGGTTTTTATGACACTAATATGTTGGATGAGATAGAGCAGGATATGTAGATCATCATAATGAGGTTGTAGCATTAGGCTTTGGGATAAGAGAAGATCATCATATACATTTGCATGTTGGGCATGCAGGTAAGTAATTTAAGGATTTTGATATGCATTAGGTTTATAAACATTAGGTTTATGTACATGTCTTTTGATGTTATGGTTACATACATAATAGATGCTAGTTGAATAGTATAGTCATATGCACATACGTCAGATAGTCAAGAATGATGGTAACATGTGGTCTTATGCATTGTTATTATTGTTTTATGCTAGATAACTTGATGGTTAGGTTATATGTTGTTGATGATCATGCTATATAGCTTATTGTTGTTATATGCTAGTAACTTGGTGATAAGGGTTATTACATTAATATCTTGATGTTATATGTATTATGTTAACCTCGATTGGCCTAAGAAGATGGTTATGGTTATGATATTAAGGTATGAGTCAACTTATTGTGACATGGTGTTGTACTAGTCTAGATTGATCATGCAAATGTGTTTGCTATGCATGAAAAAAAAATGTTTATAAGCTTATGATGTGAACATGCTAGTTAGTGACTATTATAGATATCATGATCTTAGTTATGTTTGGGTTGATATGTTGTGAAGTTATATCATGCTAACTATATTGATTGTGCATACAATATTTCCTCTCCTTAGATACATTAAAGTATGAACTTGTTTATGTCATCTTCTTGTGCTTGACTATTTGATTTTGACATCTATTTGGTGTTTGAGTGTTTGGTGTCTAGTTGATTTATTTAACATAGTATGTTTGCAAGTTAGTTGAAAGTTTGATGAATTTCATAATATGAGTATGCATTACAATGATATTGTTTTAAGGTGATTGTACCAACACATGTGTGTTTAGACAGTTGATATGTACTTGAATGCAGTTGACAATTGTAGCATTATATCTGATGACTATGAGTTGACTATGGCCTATGACATGATTTTTTGTGAAAGTTGATTTCAAATTGATATTTATGATTGTCTTGAGATTTGGAACATGTGGTTAACATGTGTGATCAGTTGCAGGAAACATGCTTGGTGTTAACATGACAAGGTAATGGTTGGTGTGTTTATATAACTAACATTTGGGTAATGTGACAGTACTAGTAAGCCTCGATTGCAGCAAGGTGAAAAGGTAAAGGAAAGGAATTAGGCAAGAATTCCATTGGCTACGTTTAGAAAACCTAATTCTAAATGAATAAAGTGCTTTTCATATAGGAATTCTTCTTAACCTTGATTTTGTCTCACATTATGTGGATATGGGCTAGATGCACGAACTTGTATTTGACAGGTATATTAGCTAGTCTCTAGTTATAGGTGGATTTTTCAAGGGAATTGGAGTCCCTTGAAAGATGGCGTGGATTTGTTTAGTTGCAAGAAGCATGCTTGGCACAACAAGGTAAGGTAACAAGTATGTTTTTATGTTTATTTATGCACTGACAGTTATGCATTCATGACAATATGATGTAGGGAGTTGCATCGCAAAGAGATTGCCATGAATGTTTGAAGAGGGCTTTGGTTGAGATTTCCTTGGAAAACATGGGGATTGAGTCATGGTGTCTATGGTTACTCTTGTGATTTTTGTATTTTGTGATTGTTGTGCTTGATTTACAATTTTTTTTGTGTCAAGTGCATAGTTATGCCACTTTATTGCAGTGTTGTGTTGTTATTGATTTTCATGGCCTTCTTCTTGTTTGTTTCTTCTCTTGCATTTTATGTCTTGAGTCTTGGGAATTGATTTGGGAAAGAGGAAGGTTAATGGAGTTCAAGAAGAGTTAGATGAAACCCAATAGGTAATGTAAGACTTGGATAAGGGTGGTGCATAAGCACATCGGAAGGTAAGACTACGACAGTCGGTTGGACTCATGTGGTCCATTGTGGTAAATGGACAATGATAGTACAAACATGAGAAAGGTAACCAAAACAAGTAAAGTAAATGGATCTTAGGTTTCATATTCTTTGGCTATGTTGAGAACTATTGTTCTCAATTTTTTGAATGTTGCACACAAATAAGGAAGATCTCTTAACCTAGACCTTATGATATCTAGTAGTTATTTTATGATCATTATTATGCTGATGTTTATATAAGTATGTATGTATGTATGTCGTTATCTAACAGAATGGTGATTTGCTAATGATTATATATGTATGTATATATGTATCTATGTCACTATCTGACAGGGTTGTTAGGGATCATTCTTGTGAAGGAATGATTTCTTATGCAGGTGAACAACATGATGGGGTTCCTAGTTTATGAGGAATCAAGTGGGAAGAATAGTCATGACTAATTTATGATTTCAGTATCATGTAGTTATGAGTTAATATTATGTGATCATATTATTTATATTCTATGGACAGGTTATGCCGAGGGATACATCATTGAAATGAAATTAGTGTGGTATGTGACATGCTAAGACAAGCATTGGTAAGACACTGGAAGAAAAGTTACTTGGTAAAGACAGTGTGGTTTTCGATGTGTGGTACTATTGTTGTGCATATGTTGTATATGTTGTACATGTTGCATATGTGTTGTTATGTGCATGCAGTGTTGTGTATATCTATAGTGTATACATGTTTTTTATGCAATGTTATGTATAGGGCAGTACAAATAGTGTTGTGTGAATGTTGCATATGCAGTGTTGGGTATAGACGATGCTATGCACATGATGGATATGTGGTGTTGTGTGCATATGGTGCTATGCGCATGTTGGATATGTAGTGTTGTGTATGGTTCTATGCACATGTTGTATACGCAGTGCTATGTAAATATGGAATTGTGTGCATGTTGAACATATGGTGCTATGTACATATGGTGTTGTGTGCATGATTTTACAAGTGGTGCTGTGAGCATGTGGTGTCGTGTACATGTGGTACAAGTGGCGTTGTGTGTAGGTGGTGTTATTTTCATGTCGTGCATGTGGCATTGTGTACATGTGGTGTTGTGTAGATGTCATGCATGCGGTACTCTGTACACGTGGTATTGTGTACACATTGTATAGGTGGTACGATGTACATGTGGCATTGTGTACACATTGTGCAGGTGGTGTCGTGCACATGTGATATTGAGCACACGTTGTGCAATTGGTGCTTTGTACAGGTGGTACTGTGTACATGTGGTACTAGTGTATGTGTGGTGTTATGTGCATGCCATGCATATTGTGTTGCAAGCATGCAATACTATGTATGTGCATTGTGTAGTCGTGGTATCGTGACATGTGTATTCCTGGTGTTGTACTTTGTGTAGTACATGTATTTTGTTCCATTGTACGCCAGGTGTAGGTACATGTATTATGTGTTGTTTTAAATTGGGTATAGATGTATGAGTTGTGTTGTATATCAGGTGTATGTGTATGCATTTTGAGCTATCATACGTGATGTGTAGATGTATGTCTTGTGACGTACCTTGTGTATGCGTGTTTTGTTTTGTCATACACTAGACATAGGAGAATGTATTGTGTTGTGTTTTACATTGGGTGTAGATGCATGTATTGCATGGTGTTGTATGTCATGTGTGGTGGTATGGGTGTGATGCACACTATGCGTATGTGTACATGGTTGAGGAGAAGACACTGGGATTTTGTCGGGTGTGGAAACCAATCCGGAGTGTGTACAAAATATGACAAAGGTAGAAGCCAAGGATTTATTAAAGGATAAGTATTAATATTTTATTTCAATTTTATTATGCATGTTATTTAAGATTCTGGTATATCATGATTACATGTGATCTATGATTTTGGCTTATGATGGTAACATGTGACTTATGATTTTGATCTATGATGTTTGTTTTTTAGCTAACCTGAAGTGATATTTTTATACATGTTTATTTGGTCAAAGATGCTAGTTTGACTTGTTATGATAGGAAGTACATAGGATTGCAAGTGTACCTTATTGAGAAGCTACCGTTAAGGTATGATTTGAAGTTATTTCAATTTATTTTGAATCTAATGGAGATTATGTGCTTGGTATAGGAATGCATGAACATGCCTGGTTGGGTGGTTGAATTGAATGCAAGAATTAGCATCATTAGCAAAAAGAATTGGAAAATGTAGTAATATGTTGGTAAATAACTTCAAGAGTAGGGCCATTATGGGGCACTAGTACCCAATAGTGTCCATTTATTTCCATGAGAATGCTATGACTAGTATGATGGTTTGAGACAGGGATATTCCTTGGTTGTTGTATCTTTCAATGTGAGGAAGCCTTTCCAAGGGATGGACTACCTGATATGGGGGTGCTAGCAAAACTTTGAAGGTGAGTGACTGCACAGAAGGGTTGACTGAATTGCCTGAGGGACTATGTAGTAGAGAAGGGAAGGTTGGGGATAGATTTGTTTGGTCATTAGCATTACCAGATGGAATCAAGTGCACATTAGGAATGCGCCTTAGAATAACGAGTTGGTAACTATTCGTTGAGAGGACAAGTAGTGTGGGATTGTAGCAATGGACATTGGATGCATATTTGAATTTGCAGTGGATTATGGACTTCCTAGGAAGGAGGTGAATCTTGGTATTACTTTGAGGGTGGAGGTGTGAGCATCTAGATCCCCTTGTTGCGGATGCAAGCATCATATCCTTTTATTTGTTGGTTGAAAAAATGTGCATATGTGTGTATAATTGTAAATAATATATTGAGGTCATTTATAAAGCTCCATAGACAGTATGGTTATTTATTGGTTGAAAAAAATGTGTATGTGTATATGTGGTTATTGTAAATACCATAATGAGCTATGTTATAAAGCTCCAGGAAACGGTATGATTTTCATGTTTAAGTAGTGGTCATTGTAAATACTACAATGAGTTGTGCTGTTAAACTCCATGGGTGGTATGTTTTGTTTTCAGTAGTCTCGTTGGTTATAGGTGTCATTGAAGACCGAGGATGGTGTTCCCCCAAGGGGAAGGGTTTTGTAACAACCCTAGTTAAAAAATCATTAAAAATATATAAGGCCACAGTTGATGGGACGCATATTCTAAGTTGAATGGTGGGGGAAACATCCTAATGGGTGTTGATTTGGTTTATTATGGCTAAGGAAATTGGAAAAGGAAATGGCTAAGACTTTGGAAAGGAAAAGTGGCATTTTTGGCACATTTATTTATGAAAATAATGGAAATTAGGAGAAAAGGAAGGTGAAAGGTCACATGTTGCATGTGAGAAGGAAATTGAAGGTAAATAATGGAAAATGAAGAAATAGAGGCCTCATTGATAAAAAGGCTTCATAGGATCAATTGGTAAGCTTATTCAGTGTAAGCTCTTGCTCAAGATTTTGACAGGGTTTTGGTGGAGCTGTCTTATATTCTCTCTATCTCTCTCATATTCTGAGAAACTTAGAGTTTTCTTGGAGTAATCTTGTCGGATGTGGCATACTTGGATTCTTGGATCAAGAAGGAAAAGGAATAGAAGGAATGCACAAGAGGGCATCAAGATCAACAACTACATCATTTTTCTTGTAGGTACCGAGTTACATATATGTTTTCCTCACTAGTTTCGGCATGCATGGTACATGCATGTGGTTTCTTGGTTATGATATGTCATTGGCATGGAAGATTGCCTAGGTTGACAATGGATTTTCCTAGCCTTTCCATTTATTGGATAGCCATGGATATTGTGGGTTTATTTGCTTTGTTTTCTGGTTGGTTCTCATGTCTCCTTAGCTTGGGTTGAGTTATTAGTTCCTAGAGCCTTGGTTGGAAAAACACTCTGGAAGCCCTATAATGAATTGGGTTGAGTTATTAGTCCCGTAAACTTGGTTGGACAAATACTCGAGAGCCCTGTAACAACTTGGGTTGAGTTACTAGTCCCATAACCTTGGCTGGAAAAATGATCTCAAGCCCTAGGTGGGTTGATTTACTAGTCCTCGAGCCCAGTAAAAGTTGTGGGTTGAGTTACTAGTCTTGGAACCTTGGTTGGACAAATGCTCTAGAGCCCAACAACAGTCGCGGGTTGAGTTACTAATATTGGGAGTCGAGTTAGAACAAATCCTCTGGAGCGTTGGAAGGTTGGGATAGAGACCAATCTGATGATGGTTTTTTGATGTATGACCATGAGGAATCACTATTTGATGACTTGAGATGGATGACCTCTGGAATCCTTGGATGAGTTTTGATTGATGTGTTCTATGAGATCCCACATTCATGCTTGGAACATGGAACGCAAGTGAATCGCTGAAGAGAGATTTAGCTCAACCATTCTACGGTCGGGTGGAATGTGGAAGTCCCATCCTAGGTTGTATTTTGCATCATCAATAAGAGGTTATATCTCCTTGTATTTCTATGAGAATTATACTAGATTATATGAGGTTTATATGGGTGTGACATCATGGGTATTTTTGTCCCTATTATATTAATTATGTATTTGTTTTATGACAACGACTATGTACAACTCTCATCATATTTTTACTTGTATATGAATGAAAAATGTATCTATAGTCTAATGGATGGAATTTTAGTTAATGTGTTAGGCATCAATGCTTTATGGTGAATCTCATATAAGTATGAGAACCCTATACTCAGATATGTTATTTACACCTGTAGTTTACATATTCGTGATGTGTTTGACGAAATACCTGTCATGGCTAGTAGGGGTCTAGTCAAGGTCTTAAACAATTATTTTCTTTAGTACTATCATTTCCATGTTAGTTTACTATTCTAAAGGTATCCTTAAATTTTGGGCACTAACCTCGGCTCTGGGCCTGAAAAAGTGGCTAAAATCCTAAGGACGCTAGTATAGCACTGACTAAATGAGTCTCTGGACATTGGGAGGCAAGCCTAGGAGAGAAACTATGGGTTTTTGGACTTTGTGATGCCTATAGCATGAGAACGACCTAGGCTTAAGTTGTCCAAAAGCTCAGTCGGACCCAAGGGAAATTTGTCTAAAATAGTGGATTTGTTTCTGAGGGTCCTGAAGCCGATGTTGAATGCATGTATGGTGTGTTTCCGTCGGTTCCACTTTCTTAACATGACTTAGGGGGTCGAGTCATATCATAGTGGCCTCACATTGCATGTTTACCCCAGCTGCCCGATTTCTTGGGTACATGTGGGAGGAGGGAATTACACCCTAAGATTTATATACCCAATGAATATGAACCCTTAGATTAATAAATCCAAGTGATTGATATTGTAAAAGAAAGGGAATAATGAACCCAAAGTATTAATGCTAAAAACCCAAGGGAACAATATTAAACCCAAGTGATTTATTTTATAAACCCAAGGTATATAAACCCTGAGATAAAAATTATAAACCCTTAAATAAACATGGTTCACCATCGTTGACCATGGTTTATTTCCATATCGATACAATATTTATCACAATGCAACATTCAACCATGCCTAACCATGGTTGAGCATGGTGAACTTCCATATCAAGGCAATCTTTATCAAATTGCAACTTTTGATCATGGTTTATTCTCATATCGAGAAAATATTTCTTGCAATGTGACATCGTACATACTCCTTTTCATTATTATTTGTACAAAATAAATAAAATGAAAAAAACCCTATATATAAAATAAAAATAAAAATAAAGAAAAAATTATTATTTAAAAGAACCTCTTCTTTTCGTAAATAGTTATTTTGTACAATAAATCTAAAAAAATTGATAACATAAAAACTAAAAAAAAAAAAAAACATTGTAGAATGTGAAAGTCAATGGTCAGGCCTATGCATTTTCTAAAACCAAAACTCTTGTTCCTAACCTTCTGACTTCCAACTATAACTAGGTTGGGTTTCATACTCAAACATATTAAAACAACTTTCTTGGCACCCGATTTCCTACTCCACATGTTTGTCATACTCCCGACGTCCATATTACCTCGACCCCCAACTGTCGATGTTCGTCTTACCCCAAATACACTACACGTCAAGGTCAAGGAAACCCTGCCACAAAGCTATACATAATATCATGCCAACTTCTGACTACTCAACTGGGTTCCACTGCAAATATGAATAAAATATTTTATTTATTGGTTTGCATGCCAACGATCATTTTCTTTTAGTTTTATTTTGTATTTTTCTAAATCAAGTCAAAAATTGCAATCACTTATGTTTGGATAAAACCATCCACAACTCACAAATGTCCAACCTCACCTCCATTTTCGCATGAAAGCAATTGAAACTTCTCGTCACTTTAATGAAAAATTAGCACCTTTCACGAGAATTTATTTTTTCTCATCTCAAGGGTTTAAACAAAATTTAGCAGGTTTCCTCCTTTCTAATTTCTATTTTCTAATGTGTTCTTCACGCCATACTTACATTGCTTGCATAAAACTTCTATGTTATTACAAAGAAACACGTTCAAATTCAGTCTAAGGCTTCTGATTTAAAGTAAACATGCACTTTGATAGAGAATTCCAATAGTAAATTCGATATTCCTTATAGAAAGCTCAATTGTTTTTAATTATTTTTCAGGACATAAGATGGGTAAGAAAGGTAAATATACCACATCAAAGCAAGCTATCCAATATATTAAGGAACAACTAAAGGGAGTAATAAATCTTCAACCAAAAGATTATTATGTCAACAAAACTTGATTTCTGACACCACATTCAAAAATCAGATGGTAGGTATGATGAAGTGGGGAGAAATTTATAATTTCTTTCAGAATAGGATTTGGTTAAATTAGAAACTTTGACCATAGATAAAAACAGCCAATTTGAAAAATTCATAAGTATAGAACTGCACAGAGTCACTATTAGAGCCAATTTTTTTCTTTACTATGACATCATTCCATGGGTTATGGGACATATGCATATTTCCACCATCCCTTTAGTAGAGTACAATAATAATTTTAAATAATCATAGAAACCAAAAATGCTTTCAACAATCTATAATATTAAACTTCCCAAAGTTTTCTTAATCGGTAAGTTTCTGGATAATTTCAACAACATAGTATTCAAGAGTTGTGAAAGTAATTATGATAAAGTTGTTAACCACTAGTTACAAGAAGATAAAGAAGGGCTCAAACTTAAGTAATAAAAAGAATATCATGTTTCCATTTTCAAAAGACCCATTAGGTTCCTCATCAAAATGTTGTCCCAATTATATGGACAAAAATACCATGAGCATTGCAAATTGCAATAGATGGCTTTAATACACAGTGTACTCAATGATTCAAAACGTTTCAATTAGGTTGGCATTCTTTCTTAGAATTTAATAGATGCCCTAAAGTTTCAATAGGGCTAGAATTTTATCTCCCCCAAGATATGGACACATGTTTTGCATATGAAGCTATATTATGAATATTATAATTGGTTATGTTCCATTTCCTTTGATGAAATAGAATTACCCACTTGAACACCGATTGCCTATTCAGAATTATGCCGCTATTTTGTGGTAAAGTAACTTTAAATTCCATTTTTATGACATTTTTAATTGTGTGATGATCCCTTTCCATGAGATTATGTTTGGAGAAAACCCTCCTAGGGTTAGCCAAGTAGTTAAGGAGGTGTTAGAGGAAATATGAGATTGGTTTATGGAAGAATTTTTTGGATATATTAAAGTCTATGGAAGTGAAGTTGGTCATCATCTACTTCCTAGATATATTCTAGAGAGGATTGATTTACGAGAGGTATCCAATCAAACCACCCTGAATGGTCAAGCTTGAAAAATGAGAAAACTCCAGAAGAAAATATGGCTGAACTTCCCAATCAACTTTGGAAAAAGTTGCCTCAAGGATCAAGGACATGAATTTAAGGAAGTTGAAAAGCTCCACCATGTTTTGTTTTATTAATTTCCCCTTTATTATTATGAGCCTATAAGAATCATTAATAAACATTATACGGTTGTCAACTTCATTAAAACCTACACAAACCAGAAGCCTCTTTTTGGTGAGATTTTCATTGTTATTGATAAATTTCAGCAAGATTCTAAAAGAGGACACCTTTTGAGTAGGGACGATAGAAGTAAACTGCAAGTGTTTAGAGAAAATATTTATGAGGACTTCCTTAAATATAATAGCTTCATACTAACATTCAATCTGAAGAGATGAAATATCTTGAGATTTAGAAATAAATTTCAATCAAATCATTTCATACCCTCTTTCCTCTTCTAAACAATAAAAAATTTTGAAGTAAAATGTTCCTAATGTTTCTTTTATAGATCCAGAGACAAGCACAACCAAATCAAACACTATTAAAGAAAAATATTCAGATATCCAGATAGACCAATAGGGTCAATGGATCATAGAAATCAAAGATCAGAGAAAGTAGAAACTGAAGAAAGAATGGATAACAGAAAAAACAAAGTCCATCGACCAAGAGTATCATTATTATTCATAGTCCAGATGAAATCACTCAAGAAGATACAAAGTCCAAAAAAATTGATAATCAAGTCAAAAATGCATTGAGCGATACAAATAAAGATGAGAAAATTACTAACACCCCTCAGTCAACATTAACCAATTTCTCTAACAGAGAAAAAGAGTTTGTTAAGTAGCAAGAGAAAGCTACTGAAATTTCTATCCCACAAACCTCTCATGAAACTTCCATGACCCTTATTTAAACCAAAATTCCTCTAGATTCCTTTTTATTAAAACTTGTGACTGAGGTTGAAACTATTCCATCCTTGACTGAGTATTACTTTAATTCTGAAACTAAGCCATTTGTAAGAAGAACTAAGAAAATAAAGCTTGAAAGTTGTGAAACCATTTCAAAATTCAATTGGAAAGTAGCAAGATATGTAGATGAAAAAGATGAAGAATCCTCACATGCTTTAGGAACCATTGTCAATTATAATCAATGCCATGTTGGTCAACTTTCCATAGCCTATAAGAACAATCTAGAAAATATCAAAGGTTTGGAAAGTGAAATAGAAACAAGTAAAGAAATTAGTGAAGAATTTAGTGAAGAAAGTTGGAAAATTTTTTTGCAATGCTTGTAGCAGGGTTCTCCATTGAAAGAGAAAACTTACAAAATCAATTTCAAAATGAATGGAATGAATTGAAACTCACAAAATCAATTGCTTGAAACATTGGTAGCACCTAGCCATTCATTGTTTTCATATCTTTTACAAGAATTTTTAAAGCTGAGTGTATTTCTTTTCCATGTATATTAAAATAAAATATACTAGTTAGGGTGAGAAATAAGAGTGGGCTTCTACATCTGTTGCGTTCAAAAATGTAGTAAGAAAATTGCAATTTGATTTTGCCTTAATTAAATTGAAAAAAATTGAAATTCCACATCAACAGACAACTTGGAGGAGTTAACTGAGATGACATGGCTCTTGTCACTCAGTTCTCAGTTAATTATTGTTAGGGGAATGAAGTTCAGTTGTATGTAGTGATTCCTAAATTTCAGGAGCTTAGGTTGAGTTAATTTCAGTTGTAATAAGTTAAACTAGTTCTAATTGTTAATAGAACTAGTTTGTGGTTATTTAAGTAGTGGGACATCAGTCTAACTCAGAGATCATCTAGTTAACTGATCAATCATCTAATAATTAGCTCATACATGCAAAGAATACAAGTTTCCCACTTGTGGTTGAGTTTCCAAGGAAATTAACCAACATTTGTAAACTAGTTGAGTGTACATGTGTTTCATGAGGTCAGGTGATCAACCCTGAGGAATTACAAAATAATTTTGGAGGAAATTCCTAATTAACAGGGTGACCCTATTTCCTCAGGAATTGTTCAAGGAAATAGGGGCTCAAGTAGAGGCAAAAATTGACTAAATCTAGGCCAAAGCTTCTCAGTGAGTAGAGAGATAGGTTATTCACTTGCAGATTGTGCTCAGTTGAGAAAATACATTGTAATACATCTCTATTCCTCAGATTAATTCAAGTAGGAATTGGGGTTTTTAGTAGATTACTTTCCCCAGGAAAAGTATTGTATGCATGTGTGTTATTTCTTCTTGCATGTCTGAAATTTTTCTTCTAAATTATGAATTAACTTTCGCACAGTATTAGTAGGTTTGTGTATTATGGTTTTGATTAAATTTCCATGATAACTTGCAAATATACATCGTAATTTCTACATGGTATCAGAGAAGGATTCACATTAGATCAATAATTTCAAAGTTGTTTCTTAGGAGACTCTAATTTGGAGTTCAGTGTAGCAGGGTATCTTTAGGGATGAGAAGATTGGCTTCAATGGATTAAGGATATATTATTCCTTGGAAGGCGTCTCTAATTTCATTGCATGGAGGCAGTATTGGATGACAATGGATTGCTAGAATACATCAAGAGAGATGTTGCAAAACCAGAGGAATCTGATGTCCAGAACCTTGCTTAGTGGAAGAAAGATGTAGCTAGAGTGAGAAGGATAATCCTGGAGGGTGTGAGAGACCCATAGTCTAAAAATTACATGGAAAAGAGAGTCATTTTTCTATGTGGAATAAACTTAATAAACTACTCGGAAATAACAATGAAGCTTGGAAACTTGATCTGATGAACAAATTGAGGATTGAAGACAAAGGGTATGAGGTAGTATTTTGAGATGTGATGGCATACCTCAAGAATCTTGCTACCTATCAAATAAAAAAAAATTGTGTCAGGATCGAGATAAGCTACACATTAGAGGAAGATGCATGCACAACCTTAAGGAGAAAGGGAGGGATTAAATATATTGTGGTTGAGAGGGAGCATGATTTAGCTCTCAAGATGGAGCCTTAGCTAGTTGGTAGTTGGGTTGACCATGAGGATGATGATGAACAGGACCAATTAGATACCTAAACTAAGAGGCGAGTTTGAGCTAAGTGGACAGAGGGATAAGATGCAACTATGCCTCTAAGAGTGAGGTGGGGTGATGTAGATCCTTAGTCCAAGGGTTGCAAAAATTTAGGTAGGTTCCACTGACGTGTTCTCCTCATGGATAATTACCTTGCTATAGGGGCCCATAGTATTTAGTAGCAAGAGGATCAATTTCAATCAGATACTGAGGAGTGTAGAGGAGTTTTGAAAATCGAGTAGGAGGCTTAGCACTAGAGTCAACAACAACATAGTTTCCTAGTGGACAGTCCTTGACATAATTGATTCGATGTTTTTTCTTGGATTCTTTTTAGTTGCAGATGTTGCAGTAGAAACAATGACAGTGAGAGGTGTTGCATGCATTACATTCCACAGGTGCAGGATAGAGGTGGTTGATAATCTCTTTCTTGTTGAGAGGGAGATTTGAAAAATGTAGCAAGAAATTATCAATTTAATTTTAACTTAATCAAATTGAGAAAATTGGAAATTCCACATCAATAAACAACTTGGAGGATTTAACTGAGGTGACATGTCTCTTGTCACTCAACTAGCTCACTTAATTCAAGTTAGGGGTATGAATTTCAGTTGTATGTAGTGATTCCTCAATTTTAGGAGCCTAGGTTGAATTAATTTCAGTTGTAATCAGTTAAACTAGTTCTAATTGTTAATAGAACTAGTTGGTGTTCATTTAAGTAGTGGGACATTAGTCTAACTCAGAGATCATCTAGTTAACCAATCAATTAGCTAATAATTAGATCATGCATGCAAAGAATACAAGTTTCCCAGTTGTGGTGGAGTTTCCAAGGAATTTGACCAACAATTGTAAACTAGTTGAATCTACAAGTGTTGCATGAGGCGAGGTGATCAACCCTGAGGAATTGCATAAGAATTTTGGAGGAAATTCCTAATTAATAAGATCCTATTTCCTCGATAATTATCCAAGTAAATAGGGGCTTAAGGAGAGGAGCCTATTCACTTGCAAGTTGTGCTCAGTTGAGCAAAGAAATTGTAATACATCTCTATTCATCAGATTAATGCAAGCAAGCATTGGGGTTTTTAGCATAGTTCTTTCCCTAGGAAAACTATTGTTTGCATGTGTGCTATTTCTTATTACATGTCTGAAATTTTTGTTCTAAATTGTGGAGCAACTTCTGCAGAGAAGTAGTAGGTTTGTGTCTTGTGATTTCAATTAAAATTTCACAAGAAATTTCAAATATACACCATATTTATGCATGCTGTAGAAGCATAAACACCATGATAAATACAGTGTATAAGAGAAGACTTTCCAGTTCCAGTTTTTCCTTGAAAAATCATTTTCAAAGCATTAGTATTTCTAGCATCTACAAAGTGGCATATAGCAATTTAAAAAATGTCTCGTTGTTTCTCCGATAAGGATGAAGGTGACACTATTGTCTCCACAATTGAGTCACCATTGACAAGACCAACATACTGGGCATATTTTATAAAATGAATAGCATTCTCTACAATCTCATTTGTCACCATTGTTTCCTATGAATTATAATGAACATCATAGAAAATTCTACCAATATTATCAAGGTTAGAAATCTCAACATTGCTTGGATGAATAATCCATGAAAGAACCTGCCATTCTTCATAATCTCTATCAACATTTTCTTGATGAAAAAGGGACTCGAAAATTTTCTTCATTACTCTCATTTGGAAAATTAGCTCAATCAACATCCCACAAACGATATAATTCCTCCAATTCTCAGTGATAGTTTCACTTGAAAGCCCTATATCTAAATAATTGTTAGGAAATGGCGTGTACAAAAGCAACACAGTCCAACAAAATGTTTCAAACTCCTCTGACTCCTCATTCAGAATAACCTAAAACTACATCCATGCATGAATAATAGAATTCACATCTCAGTGTCTCCATGGCTCCCACCTACACTTGGCATTAAGAATCCATGATCTTGTTGTTTCTATTAGACACAAATGTTGCAACAACTGGGGGTGTTTTGATAAATATGAACAAAATTGTTTTCCCACGAAATTTCATCATAATACACCAATAGATTTTGGAATAATTTCTTCTAAACATTCAAGGGAAGAAATTTATGACTACACACAAGAAGAGGTATCTTTCGTAACATATGGTAGGTTTCTTGTGCTCCAATGTCATGCTCAAGAAGCATTTATGTAAGAAACCTTCTATATGAAAATAATGCAGAAGCATCAAATCCACTTGCACTCGCAACCATTGTCAAGATTTCATGATAATTTTTAGATATTATTTCTACCTTCAAGGCATGTTTCACAATATATTTCAAAAATACATGTCGAGAAACAACTAGTTGACAATATACATTTTCTCGCCACATTGTCACAAGATCAACATTGTGAACATTTAAACGATCATCTTTCCATGCGGCTTCATATTTCTTTTTCCCTTTATCATATATGAACATTATAGACTCATCACATACCTTCCATTGAGCATCGTAATGACATGAAAGGATATACACCTTTCTCAATAAATAGGAATCAACACTACATTTTGTGTGTCTTTGGACTTTGTTCACCAAATTCTCATAATATTCATAAGGATCAGATGAAAAAAATTGCGAGCACTTCAAAAGGTAGGGGTCATAATTAATACTTTGAGGAACAATGACATTTCGATGGTGGACATCACATGGATTCCACGTTGTTACATATTTGTAAAAGTAGAACTTTGTTGCATGAACATTGAAAGGGTTCAACTAGTCTAATGTTTCCATATCTAGAGCTCCTGTCAGCCATAGGAAATTATTGATGTGCACTAAAACTCTATGTTGCTAATCATATATGGCCAAAAAAAAAATACTTAAGATATATAAACCAACCAAAATAACAAACGAATTGTTCCAAACAAATAAATAATAGAACAAAAGGAAACAAGGACAATCTTATACCAAAAGTATTTAGCTCCAAGATATTTATGAAGAACCAACACATGAAATATATTAAATCTTTGATGCATATACATAGAAAATATATTCACGTATTGAATAACATTTTCATTTTTTTTTATATGCTCATTTTATGGACGACAATTTGTGTTTTAAGGCATAATACAATGCAAGTCAGGCCACTTTACGTCAGTTGCACTCAACATAAAAAATAAATTTGGGAAGCCCAACTGTGTGATCATGTTAGTGAGTTCAGAATGATACTTTGTCGAAATTTATGCCCTTGTACCCCTAAGACAACAACTAAAATGAATTAGTTTCTTAGCCAATTTATTGTCAGGAAGATCCCCAAGTTGTTGAGACAACTCTTGAATAGTTGCAAGTGCATTCTCATGGATATTCTTCTTCAAAAATAAATAAGTTGTTCCCTAGCTACAATGCTTCATAATTATATTCCTTAAGAAATATCGAAATCGAGGATTGCTTCCAAATATTTGATCATAATACTTAAGTAGATAAAAAGCATATTCATGCATTTCAACATTACAAATACGTGGACGCAACCAATAAACATCACCATTGGGGGATAAGGTAAGGAATTCCTTGTCTAGCAACCCTTTAGTATTATATTTGTTGATCAGAGATGTACCAATATCTGGCTAGTCCAACGGTTCATTGAATCTAGAATCTATGTTTTCACCAAATCTCCTTATTCAATCCACTTCCCTGCATTCATTAGGCATGCAAGAAATAAACAATGATGGATAACAATGGAAATAATTAGCCTCGAATGTTTCAATGTCCTCATCAGCTCTCTTTGTTTCATCCAGATAATTATCTACATATTGGGGCCTGCTATATACATCAATAGGTCTTTCTAGGAGAGAAGAAAAAAATCCATATCAATTCCAACATCAATGTAATATTTATCCATCTGAATTTTTCAAATAAATGCATCCATCACATGTTGTCTCTTCACATAAGATCCATAATATTTCTAGTCAACACCACATCTTTTGAGAATAATAAAATCAAGTTGTTCCACTTGTCGTGGAAGCTTCTTTGCAATCAAATATATGCCTTGTGGAAAACTAATTACATGGACACTATATTTATTCTACTCACCACGAGCACATGTCACTTTCAATGTTGGGTTTAGAATTTCCTCGACTTGCGTTAAAACTCTTAGAACCTCACGTTGTTCACCAGGATCCATATTGTTGAAGTGAGACAAACTATGAGAACCTTTATCACTCTTACATATTTTACAAATGGGTCATTCATGCCATCTCAAAACTTGTATATTATGATGATATTAATTACATACTTGCCACATTTGCATAAAAAACAATTGATCAATCCTTCACCGAAAGTTTTTCTGTGCCTCAATCATCTCTCTGCTAAAATGATGGTGAGAAATTCCATTTTCTCTTCCAAACAATGATCCCGATTGAGGATGATGTGAATCAACTTTCCTAATTGATTCATTGACTTGAACAATCCTTTCCATAAAATGATGGGAATCCATTCTTATATATTGGTTGCATTTAGGCTCATTATACTTACATAAACTATTAATCATAATGCTAAAATGAACCATATTAGAAAATCCAAGTTAAATTTCTGAAGTGAATAGTAAGTTAAACAAAGAAAACATATACATTGTCTTGCCAATTGCACCCTTCGAGATGAACTTGTCTAACTAACAAAGGTTGAAGCACCTGTCTTCTCTAAAGAGTTGGAGTATGCATAGATTCTTTAGCAATAACAATATTGGCTATAGAGTTGTAGTAAGAAACGCTTGTTCCAACATTCAAAACAAAACATCGTAAATTCTCAACCATCATAGCAAGCATACTACTATTAACAAAAACATTTGATGTTGCTAATTGTTGGAAGTCATCATTGTGCCTATTTTGGATTCTTAAATCTCTTCTATAATTTCTACAACACTGACGGTTTCGACTTCCATGGAGACTCTCTATGGAAACATAATGTTTTTAAAGAATATTAATATCAATAATATTTGGAAAACTTTAAAAACTAGGATACACATAACCTCGAGGGAAACACATATTTCAATGAACTGTTATTTCCGCAAAAGACCCAAATTTTCATAGTTGTAGTTAAAGAGTTCATCATTCTCATAATTTATTGAAGTTTGGTAGTTACATGGTCGAGGTTCAAATTGAGCAATGAATAAAACCTTTATTTATTATGACTCCATTTCTAGACCAAAATTAATTGAAACAGTGTTCTACACAAAAAACATACAACAATTCATATATTCCATTGAGATATCTAAATCCTATGAAAAGAAAAAATACTTGAAGCACTTATTTTGTTCCAAGATACTGAGTGTGCAAAAATCTTGGAGTGATGATGATATTCACTATATAGTTGCTGTAAGGAATGCCCCACCCATTATTGCTAGCAGAATCTTCCAAATTCTCAACCATGTCAGTAAGCATATTTCTATCACCAAATAAACCAGATGCTACAAATTGTTCATTTGCATCATTATGCCCATATTCCAATATTCTAGTTCTTGCATTGTTTGCAAAGGACCCATGGTTCTCTCTTGTATGAATACTCTCTTTGTAAACACAATGTTCTGAAAGAACACTATTGTTAGAAATATTTGGTGCAATAAAAAAATTTGAACATATTCAACATCAAGAAAAACAAAAATTTGAAGCAAATGTTATTTCCATGATACTACTCATGTTCCCATACTTATGAATAATGACTTCATCATGCTAACAATTTATTGAAGTTCTTCTCTTCTTTTGATATGCATCTCCTCTACATGCATTTATCACATCCTTATTCTGATGATACCATTGTCAGCGATATTCATTTTCTCTTTCATGTGAGTTAGGAGAACGAGGTCTTTTCAAAGTATGCTTGCTTTTCCCTTCATTTAACAATTCTACAACAACATTTTGTTCCTTTGTAATTCCCATTTTCAATCCTACATCTTGAACAAGTTCAAATCTTAATGTTCGTTAACTTTATATATCAACTAAATTCTTATACTAAATAAGTTTAATACTAACAATCAACCTTTCAAATCACAAATATATAAATAAATAAACAATATTTCAAATATCGCAATACAAAAAGAACCACCAATTGAATGATTTCATATAACCAATCAAAAAATACTTTATACAATCCAATGATAGGCAACAAAATTTGACATGTACTTGTATTGTTCGATCTCCAAAATAGAAAAATCAACACAAGTAATCTCAGTAAACGGTCCAAAGTTGTATTACATTAATCTTCAAAATATGTCTGGAATGATTTAACAAATATGACATATACAACAATGTCTAGCATAAAAATACCTTGAAGCCTGAATAGCTAAATTATGATATCCACAGGTAGCAGTGGTATATCAGCAATAGAATTTGTATTAGAAAACATTTCCATTTGCAATAACATTATTGAAACCTTCAGCCATTTGCACATGGAACCTAGATCTTTTTAAGAGGGAGACACCATCGACAATTATTGTTGTGCATAATCCAATATGTAAATCATATTTCTTTAATTTCACTTCCATACAACCCAACATAAGCACTTTCCCTTCAACTACACGAAAAGGTAGTTAACATAGGTATTTACTATTTATATCCATTGAGATGCTATCAAACAATTTCCATCCAAACCCTTCATCACACTCAAATATTCTAAGCTATGTCCATTCGAAGCTTTGGCAAATTAAAAATTGCCTATCTCTTCAAGTGATCAAATAAATGTAGAACCATTGTTTACAAAACAAAGTAGTAAGTTCCCATACAATTCTGATGACATAAATTTTATGTTAGTGATAGGAATAAATGGAAATCCTCACTTGTTTCTCATAAGATCGAACCAATAGATAGCGTAACCATAGGAAGAGTAATCATCTACATATATCTAGAAAAAAATTCCTTTATGAAATATACCCTGTTTTGGCATAATTACACCACAAAAAGGAGGTTTCGTCCTTCTCCAAACCATGTCTACACTGGTGCATATAAAAAAATATGATTCCATATTTTTACACACATGTTTCAACATAACCCAATCATATTTTCGTGGACTAAATTTCTTCAACAAATAGAAGAATCCCCACTCCCCAAAACTAAGACCTCTTATATTTCTAAAGGTATTTATAAAAGGGTTCACTATGAAATAATTCTTACAATGTAAAGAACTTCCAAGTGCACTAAACACAATCATCGAACCAACTGTACATTGAATTTTGTATGTGGAAAGAAGAAAAGTAAATATAAATAGAGATATGTGTCCTTTATCATTAAGTTAAGATCCAAAAAAGAAATTATGCTTGATATCAACTGACAAAAAAATATACCTAAATTCTTTGTTGGCACATCAATTGAAAGCAAAAACAAAAATTAGGTTTTCCAATAGAACACTCCAAAAATTACAAACCCACCAAAATTTTATCAGCACCAATAAAGGAAGCCAATGAAATATAATATTTACAATCGCAAATGGAAAAAACTTCCAAACACTTGGATCCATGACAAAATCAATAAGTTTCCTAAAAGCAAAGTAAATATTGTATGTTACATTGCAAAGGATAAAATCTTTAAAATTACATGTCTTATTAAACATGAAAATTATGATATAGAACATGCTAAGAATATGATTTGTGAACACTTAAAAAAAAAAAAAAAACATTATTTAAAAAAAAAACAGTATTTTAAAAAAATAGCATTATTTAATTAAAATGACATTATTAAAAAAATTACATTTAAAAAAAAATTAACACCACAAAATTAGTATCATTTAAAAAACTATTGCATTATTGAATTTTTTTATTTATTAAATAACATTATTTCAACTAACGTTTCTTGTAAAATAACATTACCAACATTTTTTTTTTCAAAGATAACATTAGTATGACAAATGTCTAATGTGAAATGACAAATTTCAAATGCTAAATTGCAAGTTATTCGTATTGCCATTAATTTTTTTTCACTTCTCACGATTCTCAAATTCGCATAATTATTTCATTCAGTTCAGTTCATGGTGCCTTTACATCTTGTGATCTCCTAAATCCTTGACCCAGACTCTTCCTGATTACTGCTATGGTAAGCGCCTCAAACTATTTCACTTTAAACTCTTTTGCTCTTGGAGCCTAGCGGGGTTTGCAACCTACGGTAGGGTTTCATTCTTCCCCTTTGCTCCACATCCAGATTAACAATGATGTTGCTGGAATCATGTTCATTTCTATGGTCTATTCCTAACAACAATAAAGGAAAGGCAACCCTCTGGTTAACTCTAACTTTCATTCTTGTCTTACATTTCTTTTATATTCGCTACACTTGCTACTAAATTATGGTTTTTTTGCAGGATTGTTAACTCATTCATTGTGACCTCTTGTTCTTGCAGGAGAAGGATTTCAAACCTGGCACATGGTTTGGTCTTTTCCCTCTACTGTACAACCACATTAACAACGATGCTACTAGCACCATGTTTATTTCTCTAGTCTCTCTCTGACAATACGAAAGGTAATCCAACCTTCTTCCCAACTATAACTTTCATTCTTGTCTTACATTCGTTTCAGATAAACTTTGCTTGACACTAAATTATGATTGTCTTGCAACATTATTTTCATCGACATGACTATTTTACAGGAAAATCATCCAGTAGGTGAATTACAATACCTAAAGATCACCGAAAAATCTGTGTCATTGTTCATTAAAAGGGGTTTTCATTATGTTGCGAGGTTTTCATTTTTTTTTTATTTCACACATTCGTTGGAGTTGTCGGGGTTTCACTAGAGTTTTGTTCTTATCCTCAAGGCCCCAATTATTTCTTTTAGAAATGTTATGGGTAAAAAATTTCAATGCTTCTTCTAGCCTTAACCATTCTTACTGATTTTTAGTGGTTCCCATTCCACTGCAAGGTTAAAATTTATTTTACATTTTTGTAATGGTCTTCACTATGTTGTGATCCTATGTTTTTACTTTTATTTTTTACATAATTGTTAGGGTGACAGGCTCTCAGCGAAGCTCCATTCCTGAAATTCACAATCATTTCCTTCTTTCCCTCTCCTTCAAAAAAAATCATCTTTACACTCGACCTTCTAACTCCTGACTTTGTTCACACCTAACCTGACTCTCGACAACCATATTATCCTGACTATGTTGTAGGTCAGTGTTGGGCCACCCTTGCAACAAATTTCTAAGTTTTGTCATCCAAAATTCCGACTACCTGACTCTGTTCAACTCCGACTATGAATAAAGTATTATTTCTATCAATTTTCGTGCCAATAATCATTTTCTTTTACTTTTCCTTTTTTTTTTTTAAATAAGTTGTAAATTGTAATGGCTTAACGTTATCTGGAATTTTGCATCTATGGATAAATACTAATTTCCTAGGTAGGTATTTATACTTAGAACAATAGATTTAAAGTGCTTATCCTTTTTTATAGATGATAAATAAGACAAGGGAATCGAAGGAGCTACTTGTTCTTTCGCTTTCCTTTCTTCTCCTTTGTATGGCTCCTGTCGCTCCTCCTCAAACTTAACTCACTCAGAAAATACCTACTGTTGAGGGATTTTATCCCCTAGGGCTTTTGGGTGGAACCCTAGCAGACTGAAAGTTGTCTAAACCAAGAAACATGCAC
>APFE030602354.1:284207-300224 GCA_000404065.3 Pinus taeda | reverse complement strand
CAGGTCTGGAAGGAGGGGTTGCCCTAGGCCATGAGTGCAGCATCACAAACCATAATAGTGAGAGTTGGAGCTATAACACCTACAAGCATAAACAAAAGATAGAGAACCAATCAAAGCAAGAGATCTATTGAATATAAGTAAATGGATTCAGATACATTCACACATATAAACATCATATATCAAGATAAGCATATGGAAAAAGGTGTAAACAACTTTATTAAGTAGAAGGAAGAATTAAAACCATGAAGTTTGATCCATTGTCACTCTTCCAGCTTGGATTCCAACCAACATCACATCAATAGCACAACACTCCAGCAGCATAACAATACTTGCTTATAATCTCAAACCTCACACCAACAGTATCTCCTTACAAATTCTCAAAGTCTGGCCCCTGATCAATTAGATGAGTGCTCAATTTATAGGAAAATGATGGTTGTTTGGTCATAAATGAGGGTATTGAATGGCCTTCCAAACTTAGAGTTATTTTCCATGAAGGAAGGGATGAGAGGATAGGAAGTTAATTAACTCATTCCCTATCAAATTTCGAGCTCATAGGAAATGATAAGTGTGGGAATATTCTAGATGGCTCCAAAAGATAAGAATATTCCTAGAATCCTATGATGATTTCACACAAAATCGCCCAGCACAGGTCAAAGTGGACCTACGTGCTCTGGAAAGCACCCTGACATGGGCCTACCTACACTAAAGCACACTTACCCCTGACCAAGGCTGCGCTGGTCCCTCAAGGATGCAATTTTGGAGGGCTTCAGGCCAAGAAAATCTCAGGGAAGGAGGCATTCAAAGTGGTGACTTGTCTATAGCATGTAGCAACTGAACTAGGGTTTGATGAGCCCCAATGGTATTGATTTGAAGGATGGGAGTGATGTGCCCAAATGGATTTATAACATCTACCCCCTAAAGCATGAAGTCAAAAATAATAATGTCGATTGATATGCTTTACGATGTGATGAGAAGGTTATGAAGTGGATGGTGACCTGCATCGATTACAATACATAATATCATGATATTTTGATTTTTTCTCATGAATTGCTGAGGGAAGGCATACCCATGCTCAACATATAAAATTTCATTACAAGTACATAGACATTCGTCTACAGATATAGACCCATGATAGGATGACTATCGATGTAAAGCCATTGTATGGATGATTTGGTACATTTCCTGAAATCGCAGTCTGGATGGATGAAACTAGATCTGGGGTCTTCTATCTCGTTCAATCATTTTCTCAAGTACAAGTCTAACCATGCGAATATGTGATTTGAAGTCTAACATGGGAAGACACCATCTGATTACTAGCCAATGATGTAAACAGTTAAAAGATGTGAGATAAATCACCGATAATGATAATGATCCTCAAGGTACTGCAGTACATTTCGCATAGTGTGAATGGATGTTTTGATGTCGAACTCTATACAAATTCTTTTGGTTGAAGGCCAGTGATGTCTACCTGTCATCGGAAGCTAGAAACATGTCATTGATGTATGCAAGTCTCAAGGTACTAAAGGGGTGTTTCGAAGTCAGCTTCTTGGATAATGTTCTGATCTCAACAAGAAGTGACTCATTTCAGGAGGGCCTTGATGTATCCCACATCAATGACACGAAACGAGTGTAATGATTTTTGGAGATGGAATGTGACTGACAACACAAGGTTCAGGAATGGTAGTCATGAAAATGAAGTTTTACGAATATTGCAAAGGATGAAGTTCAAACTGAGTGACTTATCTTGAACCTATCAGCGATACTGAATGGATTGGTAGCATTGACCCAAAACAAAAGTAATGGATGGTATGATATACCAAGGTATGATGATCATCAAGTAGATAACCCAACCCATGAATTCACAATCATAAAGGGAAAGTGTCATGTTCATGAGCGACCTGCTGCCATAAAGTGGTTTACCCCTTTTCCTATTTTCCCCAGGCATCGTTGACCAGTACCTCTTTATTTTTATCAAGCTTGAGGAGGATAACATATGCTTGTTGTATAATTCCACCCTTCGAGTGAATCCATCGCTATGTGATGTTTTAACGAGTCTAGAAAAGTTGAAACTTGGTCTTGTCATGATGGACAAGTTTGTCATTATTTGATGTTTTAACAAGTCTAACAACAATGGTAACTCAGTATTTTTCATGTTTAGAGAGTTTGAAAAGGGACAAAAACAAAACTCCACAAGTTCTTTTTTGTATATCTGTCTCTCAAGTCCGCAAAAGTGTAAAACAATACAAGAGAGAACTTATTGACCATGTTCGATCAATGTATTCCTTTTTCATAAATAATCTATCTCAGTCCAGAAAAGGGTTAAACTTATACTGAGTAGATGTCATTTCTAAGCTGTTAACAAGCTGAAAAGGACAATTGATCGACAATATTTTCATGTTTAAAGAGTCAGAAAAGAGCTTAAAGAGGAATCCACTTAGAGGAAGGAGTGGTGTCTAGGATAGCAATGGGTTCCAGTGATGTTGGAACTTCTCAAAACATGTTGATTTATGTGAAGAGGCTGGCTAATAAGACCACTCATTGCAATTATTCCTCAAAAAGGGTAAAACAACCAAGTGAAAGTGTATGATCTGACAACCAGATAGTGATGATAGAAGGAGAAAAACCAAGGCTCATTTGATAAAAAAGGCTGATAGAATGGAAATCACGAGGGTTAAAATGGATATGGGTTCATTTTTACACAAGCTTAAACCATGAAAAAATTATGCTTGGATTCAGTTTCATGTTTACACAAGCTCAAAATGAAAAACTATGCTTGGATTCAGTTTCATTTTTTCACAAGCTTGAAATGAAGAACTATGCTTAGATTTAGTTTCATTTTTACACAATCTTGAAATGAAAAAATATGCTTGAGATTGGTTTACATGCCCCCAGCATGATGACTTGATTCTAGGTGCATGCCCCCCAAGCTTCATTGCATTCAGCTAAGTAGACTACTCGTAGCTATCAGGTGGATGGAATGAAGGTACATTTACGAGATCAAGTGAAAGACTCAACTAGGATTTTACGATATCTAATCAAAGACTCGAATTGGAACTTTTCTCCAGGGGACCTTGTTTCATTTTTTAATGAGTTTGACACAAGACAAGGAACTCTATTCAAATTCCTTGTTTCATTTTATAACAAGCTTGAACAAGGAACTATGTTATGGGACCTGTTTCATTTTTTAATGAGGTTGACACAGTAAAGAAACTATCCTCATATTCCTTGTTTCATTTTTAACGAGCTTGAACAAGACAAGGAACTATGCTCATACCTGTTTCATTTTTTAATGAGGTTGACACAGTAAAAGAAATATCCTCGGATTCCTTATTTCATTTTTTAACAAGCTTGACACAAGACAAGGAACTATGCTCATACCCTTTGTTTCATTTTTTAACGAGGTTGACACAAGACCAAGAACTATCCTCATATTCCTTTTTCACAACCCATAAGAGGTCATGACTTCTAATAAGTTCTCATCAGATGGGAGAACAATGCTCTGGAAGGGATCTGTAGCGAGGAATCTGAGATCTGGTTCCAATGCTCCCAGTACATAATGTACAACATCACGGAATTAATCGTCAGTTGATGTAGGCATGCAATGGGTTTCCACATAATTAACCTATGGCGAGGAAGATACCATTGGTACAAAAGGGCCATTTATGGAAGATGGTTGACTGGAAGCCATATTTGGATCGGGAAATGAAAGCTGGTCAATAGTGACAATTCTGACTTCATGTGAGGAACACATCACTCAGAAGAGCATTGAAACAATAGCTCCCATGTCATAAACATAGTCGCACCCTAGAAGTAAATTGTAATATAAAGGGCCTGGGATTACCATCACATTGAGGCAAACAATTTTTCCTCCCAAAGTAATATCCAACTGAGGGAGTATCCCTAATGGTTGACTAGTTTCTTTGTTAAAATCCAATAGATTATGTGTAACAGGCATAAGTGGCAGTGAACCGAGCACTTGCCAAGTAGTGGAGGAAATGATACTCATAGATTCATCTTCATCTATAATAGTTCCAGGTACAATCATATTACAAACTTGTACTATGATCTGGAATGGCACATAAGAAGGAAGACGACATCCTACCGGTCGATTCCAATCAAAGGAAGTGACCAGACTACTTGGAGGGGTACTGTAGAAACGAGATTATTATCCTCTTGAGTTACAAGAGCAGGAGGATTTTCTTCCTGTTTTGATGGACCATGAGGGTTGCCTCCAAGCTCATTGGAATTTGAAGAAACGAAAAGAACCTGAGTGGTATCATATTCACTCTCTATGGGAAAGGTACGATTAACTGAAGGTGAAATTGGGTCAATTGTTTCCTCGACCTGTGATGGGTTAGGTATAGACTCGTGGGATTCACATTCAGAGAGAGTGGGTTTCATTGACAGTTGATTTAGATCAGTCACTTTATCAACTAGTGATGGATTAAGGGAAAGTCTCCTGTATCAAGATGGAAGTCGTTGTGGAGAACCAAGATGTTTATCCAACACTTTTTACTTCATCCAGATAGGGACAAAGGTGAATGGGGTGATTCCATTCACATAACCTAAAGGGAAACTTAACTTTACCCTTCTTTCCATGAAATTTACTACCACTAGTTAATGGTGTGTCACCAGCATGATCTCCAAAAGTTGCTGACATGGGATGATGTGAATGAGAAGACCATTCTTCTAAGGTCTGAGTAATATCAAGACAATTTCGAAGAAGATGTTCTCCCATAAAATGTTTGCATGGATATCTAACTTTGTGAGGCTTATCAGATGGTTTCTCATGAGAAGTTGCATTCAAAGCCATGGTTGCTTGGATGCCCCCTGTTGATTTTTCTTCTTCTTCTTCTTCTTCCCTTTCTTCTTCTTCTTAGCCACCTGGTTACTAGTATTAATGGTTTCACCAGGCGAAGAGGAAGAAGGGGTGGAAGAAACAACAAACAAAGAAGGCATAGGGTCAACTTTAGGATCAACTAGAGGTTGATTTTGTGCAGTTGGAGAAGTACTCGATTGCAAAGAAATCATGACATTTTGAACCAAATAGATTGAAAAAAACTAAATTGGTAAGCCAATGGTAAATCCCGGAAGGGATAATGTAGCCATATAAGGAGCACCAATATTTCCTAAAGGAGGAAAAGGACTAGGATTCCCATCAAAATGAATTCCTTGATCGATGGTCTCTGAAGTTGTTGCCATATGTCTCAACCTAAGATCAACTAAGGGGTGATGTGGAGAATGTTATCCACGGTCAATTAATTTTATTTTAATCAAAATAAAATAACAAAACAAAAGAGCTACAATCTAGGAAAAAGGATTACCAAGCAACTATGAATTGAAGAATACCTCGCAGCGAACTAAGAAGTATGGGTAGGCAATCTCCCCGAATGCTGTGTTCGGTGTATCAGAATGTACAAGGCGGCTGACTCGATTACCTAAAGATGGATAGCAACCTAATGCACTCCTCCCATATATACCTAAAAGTATGTGGAGGCCTAATCTATGTTAGCGTCGTCTAATGTGAAACCGCACAGCGAGAGAATTCCTTTATACTTTACGTACTATAACGCTGCCCTATCTACCTGAAGGTACGTCGACGAGCTACGATATACTCACATAACTGGAATGAGGTATCACACTCGGAATGTATTGCAAACAATTAACGATAGCTGCTATGATTTACGACGTCGGAACACGTCTGTAGCCTAGAACATCTAAATGTTATTCATTAAGTTACAATACTCCATTAGGTTAATTCAGATAAATTTTAAGTTGATCTTCTTAAGAATTTGGATTTCAAGGTTCACCACGTGATGTATGTTAGCAATTCCTAGAATGCAACTAACATGAGAAACATTCTTTTTATTCAATTTGAACAATGAAAACCTTAGCTAATAGGGATGGAACAATCAAATTCTTTTAATCAAAGAGCATAGAGCACATCTAATTCAATTTCCCTAAACTATTCCTACATGCACACACAAAGTTTTCAATGCATGATTCAAGTTTTTCTTTTCAATTTTCTTAATGTTGAGATGAAAAAAAGGAAATTAATGCACATACAATCAATCAACCCTTTTGCAAGATAGGAGACTTTACAACAATTGCTTTTCAAAAGAAAAGAAGACTTTTACGACACTTTATTTTGAACAACGATTAATCGACTATAATCTAACTTTGACAATGTACCAATAATGACAAAGAAAAAGTTTATGAAACATTAATCAATCAAAGCCAAATTATGGCTAGCAAAGGAAATACAATCTTGATTTTAGAGACATAACATTTATTGATCATTCAACAAGCAAAAACAGAAGGAAATTTTGGAAAAAAACCAATCCAAAGGTGGAAATGTGACCTAATGTGGATCAGCACAGATCTGAATGGGAGACAATGGACTGAAATGCACTGTCTCTAAGCCAAGGATGCATTAATCGACACATTGTACCCTGACTAAGGGTGCACTGCTCAACGCACTGTACACTGACCAAGGGTGCACTGATTCCAGCACATTCCTAAAGTAGGCATTCTAGTGCATATTTTGACCAAAAAACTTCAAAAAGGCTGAAATAAGATCAATGAAGGCAAGTAAAGTCTACTAAGGCGTTTGAGGATATGGATAAACTACCCAGAATGATGATTGTTCCCCAGTGGAGTCGCCAATTTGTTATGAGGAATTTTGCATCTACTGGTAAATACTAATTCCCTAGGTAGGTAGTTATACCTAAAACAACAGATTTAAAGTGCTTATTCATTTTCTATAGACAATAAATAAGAAAAGGGAATTGAAGGACCTACTTGTTCTTTCACTTTCCTTTCTTCTCCTTTGTATGCCTCCTATCGCTCCTCCTCGAACTTAACTCGCTCAGAAAGTACATGCAAGCATAAACAGAAGACAAAGAACCAATCAAAGAAAGAGATCTATCGACTATAAGTAAATGGAATTAGATACATTCACACATATAAACATCATATATTAGGATAAGCATATGGGAAAAGGTGTAAACAACATTATTAAGTAGAAGGAAGAATTACAACCACGAATTCTGATCCATTGTCACTCTTCTAGCTTGGGTTCCAACCAGCATCACATCAATAGAACAACACTCTGGTAGCATAACAATACTTGCTTATAATCTCAAACCGAACACCAACAATATCTCCTTACAAATTCTCAAAGTACAGCCCTTGATCACTTAAATGAGTGCTCAATTTATAGGAAAATGATGGTGGTTTGGTCATAAATGGGCGTATCGAATGGCCTTCCAAACTTAGAGCTAGTTTGCATGAAGGAAGGGATGAGAGGATATGAGGTTAAGTAACTCATTCCCTATCCAATTTCGAGCTCATAGGAGACGATAAGTGTGGGAATCTTCTAGATGGCTCCAGAAGATAAGAATATTCCCAGAACCCTATGATGATTTCGTTCAAACTCGCCCAACACAAGTCAAAGTGGGCCTAAATGTTCTAGAAAACACCCTGAGCCTACCTGCACTAAAGCGCACCCCCGACTAAGGCTACATTGGTCCCTCAAGGAGGCAATTCTAGAGGGCTTCAAGCCAAGAAACTCTCAAGGAAGGAGACATTCAAAGTGGAGACTTGCCTAGGGCATGTAGCAACTAAATTAGGGTATGATGAGCCCCAATGGTAGTAATCTAAATGATGGGAGTGATGTGCCCAAATGGATCTGAAACATTTATATTTAAATTAAATTCACCCTTGCCTCTAATCATCGGACCTCACCTCCATTTTCAAACAAAGGTAGTTCAAACGTCTGCTTACATTTATGAAAAATTAATACGTATCATGTAGATATATTTTTCTTGGTCCCAAGGATCTTCTTTGCACCCTGTTTACAATGATGCTTTCGAAATTCTTTGTGATTACAAAGAAATAACTTCAATTTCAGTCTGACACTCATAATACAAGGAAAACATGCAATCTGCTAAAGGATTTGGTTATTGAATACCTTTCTCATTTAACAAAGTTTTTTTGTTTTTAATTATTTTTTTAGGACATAAGATGAGAAACAAAGCTAAATCTACCACATGAAAGTAGCTTGATCTACAGATTAAAGAATGCCTAAAGAAATTAAAAAATTGGATTACTAATGAATACCTGAAGATTATTTCGATCAAGGAGGAAATGAATAATTTGTTGTTCAATGTTTATTGTTACAAATAATTCACAACAAATTCAATATGAAAACATATCAAAACATACAGGTTTTCATTCTCTTACATAGTACAACTTAGACCACCCATAGTCGACATGTTGAAACAAAAGCAAGAGAAACAGACATTGCCCCAAGTTGACATGACCAGAAAACCCCAACAAATTAGAAAATTTGTAGAAAAAATTATGAAAACTACACCCAAAAAAATGATAGGCGTCCTATTTTGATCACCATCACCAATTCAATACCTTGCTACAACCATGTTTGAGGTAGCAAGAACGATCATGCACCCTTCCCTTCTCTATTACCTAAACTGCCATGTTATGATTGTCGAGAAGCATCAACCAACCTCCACTACCACATTGCCATGCCTCTTTGTACTCCTTCTCACCGCATTCATTGATTAGGTTATTAGATGAAGAATATTCAAAGAACATGTTAGGATCCTATAATTGATAGGATCTCAAGGTAATTGAGTGATGTATCTCAAGAATCTTATTTTGTAAATATTTGTCATCTACCAATGATATCCAAATAAAAATAAAAGTAGAATAAAAAATGAAAAGAGGGTATAAAGAAGAATAATAAATAGAAAAAACAAAAATACTGAAAAAAGAGAAGAAATTGAACCCCACCAGAAAAGCAAGAAAATCGAAAAGAGAATAAGAGTGAAAGTGTTGCAAGTCTAAATGCCACTACTCATACATACTTTTTTGTTTCATTTCTGTAAAATAAAGTTGTGTGCAACTTTTTCAAAATGGCACAGTCAATTTCTTTAGTTTAATCATGATTAAACTTCTTTAAATTTCTGTAAATGAGATAGAGAATGAAGGTTTATCCAACAGTTTAATCTAGATAAATCATTAGTTATGTAGAAAATGAAACTGACCCAATTGTTTAATCTGGGTCAATTGGAGAAATAAGGGATAGGTTGGATAGTTTTTCTTTCTACATAAAAGAAACTGAGAATGGGTTTGCTAGTCTAAGTGCACCCTAGAGATTAAAACAAAAAATTCTAGTCTAGCTAAGGGTAGGTAGATTTGGTGGGTTTCTTAAATGTCAGCATGAACTTTATCCTAAGTTTGAGGATAAGGAAAGAGGAGAAAGTGAATGTTATGCATTATCTATTTCAAAAAGTTTATTGTTAATCCATTATCCTAAGTTTAGAGGATAAATATGGGCAAGGATAAAGTAATTTCATTTCCCTATTTTTCCCATATCCTAAGTTCGAAAGAAAAATTATGTAAGCTCTAGCAGACAAAGCATTTTGTCATTTGTGGTCAATTTTATGTCACCTCGACGCTTCAGGATCTAGTCAACTATTTCATCCATGACCATAATTCGTTTTTGCCCCACCTTTGCATTCTCCCTTTACCGCCAGGGGGGGTCCGAAAGGTTGTTTCTTCCATCGGGCCTATTCCCTATGTGGTGCCTCCCTCTGATTTTGCACTCCCCCTTGCTAATACCATTTACTACCCATCACCACCTCTGAAAATCACCATCCCCAATATGCTCCTGCCGCACTCCCACCACTCCTCCTCCACCACTCTCTACCCACCACATGTCCTAACTATTAGACCAATTAAATGCATTCTCACCTGATACCCATTCCGCATTTAATTTTCCTGAGTAACTGTTCAATAATGACCCTGCACCATTTCCAACAGAACTCTACCTCTGTGTTTAAAATATCCATAGTCTGTCACTGCCATCTTTCACTTCTCATTCTCTTTCTGCTATTCATAATTTCTTGTTGCAGTCTTTATCAGAGCTTCCTCGCCACCGACATCCTGACATTCCCTGATCTCTCTGTTCTCTTTATCTGACAGACTGTTGTTTCAGAGCCCGGTAAGCCTCCTTGCTTATCCATTTTTCTCAGAAATTGTCCTAGCCATTCCTCCTAAAGCTAAGACCCAAGGTCACGCCATTAACCCATTGATTCCCCCTTTTGTAGACCTGGATCACGCATAATTGGTATACAGAGACTACCGAATCACTAAAACAATCTGTGACTGCAATTTCCTTGAATTATATTGTTGGGTAGAGGAAAAACACATTGATAAAATGGATGAGATAGGTCTCTGGAAGTCAAACCTTCCCCACTGTATCTTTCCTTTGACTTTCCAAGTCCCATAATTCACTAGGAGATGCCAAGCTTGCTATGTCCCTGACCAAAGAGCTATAATTGCACTTACAGGTGACATCCTTTTCACCATCAGCCAAATCAATTGACCAAATGATCTTGGCCCCTTCTGTGGAAAATGTTGCCCCTTTCTCCCTAGAAGCCCTCACCCAGATTTATCAAAAGTTGCATTTTGCCTTCAGAGCCCAATTACCCAAGAAGAATCCACCTTATCCTTCTTCCATTTTTCCTGATCAGGCCAAGTAGATTATTTCCATCCTTTCTCACATTCTAGGCTACCATTATGATCATTGGGTGGATGAGCCTATCTTAGGATTCCTTTCCACATTTTCCAAAGATAGCAAGCCCTCTATTGTTTTCAATTTTAGTCAATTCTTGGCTAACAATATCCATGAGAAGTTCATTAAGTTTCCTACAAAGTAGGTGTTCAACTACACTTCAATTTTTATTTACATGTTCATCTATTATCAAGAAGACAAGTTTATTTCTGCATTGCAGAAACTGGATGATGGACGTGACCAACAACCAGTGATTTTTTCAACCTCACTGGTCATGAAGGAACAACCAGAATTCACCTACAAGCAATTTGTAGAAGACTTTGTTCATCCAGCCATGAACATTCTCTATAGTACAGTGCGGCCTAGGATCAATGAGGAGATCAAATGAATACTACATCTATCAAACCAAGTTAAGACAGGGTATTGGTACCTCTACCAAAATTATATAAAGATCAGAGTCTATGGGTGTGAGTTTCCCCCCTACAAGCTCCCCAAGTACCTCCCAACGAGGATCTTTGCATTAGAATACATCAGGAAAATGTTAAACTCAGATGAAATCCACTTTGTAATAGCAAAGAAGAAGGCATGGTTCATGATTAAAATACGGGTAGGGCCATTTGTCTGCAACACAAGAACCACAGGGGAGGAGGCAGACAAGATATTGAAGGAGATGAAGTTCAACTTGAGTGTCACCTAGTCTTATGAACCCTATGGTATCATTTCAAAACTTAGGGTGGACAATAAGAATACTCCCTATATTCATACTTCTGGGCCAAATATAGAACAATATGAAAATTAGTTGGAGTGGGTAGAAAATACTCTACAGGAAGTTGAAGAGCAGCTAGTTTCCACTTGTAGTTTACAGACTCTTATTCCTCGGGAGAAATATAAAAAAAGATAGAGAGAGGAAGGGTCTTCATCTACAATTGGGGGGAAGCCAAATAATTTAGAATCAGTTACAAAAAGAGTGCCAAGGTGACTAAAAAACCATAAATAGATAAAGAATTGGAAGACCAGGCAGCCATTATTATCACGGATTCTCCACTAGCAACCATGAAGTTCAACGCTTCTCCTTCTGAACCATCATCCTCATAGGTTCATAAGGAAACCGAGATGTAAAAACACACTATCCAGACAGAAATGGAGAAAACAGTGTTTGATAGATACAAAGAAACAAAGCTCAGGAATGAGATATTGAAGAATAGAACCTACAACCAATTCTAGGAGCAGAATTCTAGTTCACAGAGTAGACTTCTATCACTATATGATACCAAGCATGGCGAAATGGAAATGTCCTTCCTTTAGGCCCAGACTGCATAACCTAAATTAATATCTGACTAAAAAAGCACCACCTTTGAGTTTAGCACAAAGGATATACATCCCATTGACCAAATGGAGATGCACAAACAAACTGGTGAGATGATATCCTCCACCCTCACTAATATCGCTATGCCTTTATCCAAATTGCAGATCTCCTTTACAAATGTACAGTCCCAATTGCAGATGGAAAAGGTCTCCCCCTTGGCCAAATACAACATAATAAATTCTTTAGAAGGCTTGGTGATCAAGATAGGGTATGACACTAAGGATTTCATTGTTGCTGAAGAAATTATTAAGAAGAAAAACTTAGACATTGCAACATTGAGGAAATAGCTCAAGCTGCCAACTACAGAAGATCCAATGACCAAGAACATTGTAGAAGGTGAAGCTCAGAAAGATTATATGATGAAACTACTTATGATCAAAATATACAAATCAGATAGATGGTAGAAAAGATGATAAAGGAGAAGGAATACAACTTGAAGATGGCCATTCTTTCCTTGGTTGTTGTGCCCTCTCAACTACCCTCCACAAGAACAAATACTGCACCTTCTACTTCTACTCAAACTCCCAGTGATGAACAAGTAGCGTAGAAACTACAAAACATGTCCTTGTAATCAAAAGAGATTCTTTCCTTGGTTGTTGTGCCTTCTCAACTACCCTCCACAAGAACAAATACTGCACCTTCTACTTCTACTCAAACTCCCAATGATGAACAAGTAGCGTAGAAACTACAAAACATGTCCTTGTAATCCAAAGAGATTGAGACCTTACGTAACAACTTAAAGTTGTGGAAGTCCATAAGACCAAGTTGACGCTGCTCGGGCTGTTGAACTAGACAAAAATCAGAGACTTACCGAAAATCTGCACCAGGTAGAGAGAGACACTTCTATGGGCCAGAAATTGGCCCAAGCCAAGGAAACAATATGGATGAACATACTTGACTCAGTGAATGAGATTTGGTCTTCTATTCAAATTATATTTGAACAAAAAGAGCTAATAGATAAGGCCACTAAGACCATTGTGCAAGGAATGGAAAAGCTGGGAGAAATGCCAACTGAAGTCGCAAATATTATCAAGTTATTAAATTCAAAATCTAGATATCACCTAGATGAAGTGGGGGTCAGTAACAAAATTGCCACCATTCTCGAAGTCAAGAAAGTCTTGACTAAAATAAATCTTATTGACAAGGTGGAGGAAAAGTGTGAGACCTTAGAGCTACAAGTGAACAGATTTAACAATAGGATTGAAACTTTAAGGCAGAAAGGGTTGCCTAGTATTTATGTCATTAATGACAAACTGGTCACTCAGGAGGATTGCGTTCAGAAGATGAAAGAGGTAGACAAAAGAAGCACTAAGTTCAGTGGAATAAGAGGAAGTATGACAAAAAAATCCTTCCTAGAGACCATGTCAAATGGCTTCCATGTATGTTATCACTCAGAATTTTCTCTAGAAGTTATTAGAAGAAAGAAAATGACCGAGGTAACCACAAACCAACTTTTGGGCATAGGATCTAGCCAACCTATAATCAGAGAGGGCTCTCTCTATATGATTTAACTTTGTTTGTTGGGATTTCAGGGTAGTTATGAATGTTTAGGGGGTTTTTTATTTGTATTGAAGATTGGATGGTGGGATTTTTAAAGTAGATGGATAGAATGGTGTTTTTAGACCATTTGGCTATGGAGTCAATAGAAGGGTAGTAGAACTGGATCAACTCACTAAAGGGAATGTTCAAAGGGAAAGCTACCAGAGTAAAGTGCAGGTCTTTGGGACAAGGGGGTGAAATGGTTTTAATCAGGGTGAGAGAGAAATTAAGAATTCTCAGACTAGGACTTAAATGAGGAACATAGGGTAATCAGAAACAAAGGGAAATTAAGAATCCTTTGATATAGATTATAAAGAAACAACCTAAACTAAGGAGACATCGAGAATTCCTTAACTTAGATATCAGTATAAAACATTTATATGCCTAACTATTAAAACAGAGTGTAATTAAACAAATTATGAGATATTGTTCTAGTTATAGCATTCAGATTCAGAAATAAATTAAAGATTGTGGAAAAAATTTAAGAAAGATAAACTCAACATGAGAAAATACTTGTTTGCACTTCTCTCAACACATGAATCCTGTGAAATATCTTGTCTCTATTCATTAATCCAGCTTGTTGGCTCAATTAGTGATCCAATAGCTTTATAGTCTTTTGATCAAGAAGTCTATAGAAATGCCTAAGAATCCACCCTACATACTTCGAATTGTGAAGTATTTATGCAAAAGTTTTATTACAAAATATCTCAAACTAACTTGACATTCAATCTAGGAAATAAAAATGTCTTCTTGCAATAAGATAGAGACAGTTATTTGAACTGTTTGTTGTTGTCCCTTGTATTTTGGTACTGTTAGCCTTTATGGTTTGATTTTTAACCCTTTATGCTCTTTGTTGTTTGAACTTTCACGCTGGAAGATTCATTCACTTTTGGCTTTCATCTAATACTCTTGGACACTGAAACTCTTTAAATTTGATGATCTATCAATATCCTTTACTATGTTTTTACTTTTTCTGTACATTTTAACTTTCTACTATGTATTTCAACAGTAAATTATTTTGTTTTTTCCATGTATCATCATCTGGTAGTTGGATATTGGTCAACATTCTGTATTTTTTATTTGTTTGTCTTCTAATCTGTATATTCTGTTTGGTTCCTCTGTTTTGACGGTCAATGTCTATGTGTGAATGATTTCTTCTTTGTTCTGTGTATAATTGTCTTCTTCTTCTGAATATAGGCTTTTTAATAGATTTCCTTTCGAGTCTTGGAGTAAACAAGTTTTGTGACTAGTATCAAAACTGTTTATCCAAGCTCTTGTCTTCTACTAATTTCTTGACAAATACAACAATCATTAAGAAAACATAGGTTGGCAGGAAGGGCAATTGATGGCTTTATTTCACAAAGATGTCTGGGGAAGGAGTCATGGAAATGTTTTGAAAGTAATCGGAGGATGAATTGTGTTGCAGAGGTTCACGGTGGCGTCGAAAGGGTTTGATAGGTTTTACTGTGAAACAGGGAAAAATGAATGAAAATGAAGGTTTTCAGGGTTTTATCAGGCAAATTTTTTAAATTTGGCACAGAAATTCATATTATGAACAGTGAGTGGTTTATCAGATGAAGTGAGGAGGTGGTCTTCTAGGACATCGCATCGCTTATGAGGGTCGGGCGATATTTGGGGGGGGTCACCCGCTCTACTCTAGCGATTAACACGTAGCAGTCGGGGGATCGAGGAAAACCGCTTTATCGGGCAGGTAACGATTGTCCATCGGGTGCAGCCGATATGGCTGCGGACTCTTGAATGAGGTGGATGGTGATCTGATGGTAGTCAGGCGAGGGAGGCGTGTGGGTGATAATAGCTTGGGCTTCGGGGGGGCTAGTGATTTTAATTACGGCGGATTTGTATTATTTAAGATTTAATCACAGATTTAAAATGATCGGCCAGGGTTTTAATGACGGGGTTTACTTTTAGGTAAAGGTCGGGTGGCGGGTGAGCCTGATATGGCTGTCCATCGTCGGATTTGGGCGCTGACAATCAGATGACAATCAGGTGGTGAAATATCACAGACGGGATGGGAAAAAGTTTAGGGGGGTTGAGGCTTTAATCACAAGTGGTTTGTGATTAATTATAGGTTAAATATGCGATTAAATTGATCAGAAGGGTTTTAATGAAGTGGGACCATGGGTTTAAACAGAGGGATTTTCTTGACATTACCGAGGGTTGGTGAGTTAAGAGGGGTTCGTCGGGATATGGGGGAATTGTATAGTTTTTATTAAAACTAAGGCTTGGGATATTACATAGGGGGTTTAATTAATATACGGGAAAAGGTTTTATGGGATTTATATAATAAAATTAAAAATTAATATAAAATTTGTGGAGTGGGTATATCCTTAGCATAATGTAAAATGTAATATTTACACACTTTATTTACATACACTTAATACTTAGGATAAGATGTCTTTTGTGGGTTTTTTGAGTGAAATAGGATTTACATGGGGGCTTTCACTTTTCCTAGGCAAATGAAGTTTATCCTTAGGAAAAGGGGTTTTATTAG
>APFE030602354.1:270425-284197 GCA_000404065.3 Pinus taeda | reverse complement strand
TTAATATACGGGAAAGGGAACATTTAGGGGTTTAATACTATAAGTTAGAGTTAATATGGAATATGTGCGAAAAGGGGAAATACGGTAAGTATAAAGCTTTTTCATAAGTTATTTTCTTTTTACATATATGCATCAATACTTAGGCTAAACAAATCTTTTTGGGTTTTTGGGTAAAAGGGGATTTAGCATGGGGCTTTCACTTTTCCTAGGCAAAAGGGATTTTAAACTTAGGAAAAGGGTTTTTTATGGAAAATGAATGAATATGAAGAATTTTATGAAGGGGATTCTAGCACTTGATGTCCATTAGTCATTAAGCCAAGGGTTTGATCCCACCAAAAGTCAGAGAAATGCTCTAAACCTCTTTGAATTGAAGGATTTCAAGTGCTAGAACATACTTGTGCATAGGAAATTAGTAAGTATAGGGAAAAATGAATGAGGGGGAGTTAATCACATTAACTTGCAAACCTTTGCTTTTGCTTCCATAGCTGATCATACATATTGAAATATGTGCCTAAGCATGATGCATGTGTTTTGATCCAACCAACTTTGTAGTTCATCAGCCTTTCTTCTATTTACCCATTGCTTACCCCAACATTTTTTCTTCATTTCTTTGGGTGCATTTAGGCTAGCAAACCCTTATCCTATTTTCTCTTTTATAAAACAAACTATCTATTTCTAACCTTATATCTTCCAAGGGCTGAGATTAAGCTTATGAGCTCCTTTTATTTCTCTGCCTATCTATTGATCTGCCAATATTAAATTGTTTGGTAAGATTTTATTCTCTAACTATAAATATAAAATTCAAAGCACAACATAGTCAAGATTAAGTAATTTGGCTACCATGGGTTGTGGCATGAATAACAAGCTGCACACAATCATTATTATGCATAAAAGTAAATAGTAGTGGAATTTAGACTTGCACACTTTCATGGTCTATTTTTGTTTTTAAGGTTCATATATTTTCATTTTTTTACCTTCTCTTATTATTTTTGTCCTTTGATTTTTCTTTTAGGACATACCCTCTTTATATTTTTTAATTTTTTAATATGGAAAACATTTGCAGAAAGCAAAGGTATGTACAATATTACTAGGCTTAACCTTAGTCATTCAAAATTATGACTCTTATTGGTATAGGAACCTAACAATGTGTAGAATTAATAAAAACACATTTTTATTATGAAGCCAACTTTTTCTAAGTATAAAGAGGTAGATGAAATCTACTGCAGAGTGACAAATTTAACAGTGCCAGATGAAAAGAGATGGGAAGAGTTACTTGATTTACTAGACTGAGAAGTAACTTAGCCGCAGTGAAAGGTTTTTACAGCATAGTAGCCAACGCAAGTTTCAGTTCAGCATCGCATTCTTTTTTGAATGACTCAAAAATAGAAACCACCCAAACAGAGCCACTATTTCCCTCAACAATCTACATGGCCTATTTTTTCTGCTAGATTCGATGATATTAGTTTGTAACTAGGCTAATAGTACATTGTCGGTTTAACAGTGATCTTGTAGAGCATTATTGTAATTGTTATTATAAATACTTCACTGTTTGAAGTATTAGTGTTGATTTCCAAATGTAATTTCTATTGCACATTGTAATTTTGAAGTATTGGAGCATCAATAATACAGGGACCTTTTACAAGATTCATGTGATGTTTTAAATGGTGATGTGTTCCTTGTCTTTATCTATTTAATGTTGTTATTTCTTTTCTCTGTTCTTCTAAATCTGAATTAATCAACAGAAATTGTGATAAATAGAATTCCTTGTCTAAGAATGCCCTATTTTGGTTGTTGTTAATTTTAATGTTTTCCACTGAATTCGAGATAAGGAATTCTTAATTTCTCTTTGTTCTCTATTGAAATCTTACCCTTCTTCTCTTTATAAAATAACGTAAAGGCAGAAACGTAAAATTGAAATGTGAAACAAATAATGTAAAATAATAAATAATATATTAATATAAATAGGGAATAAAGTATAATAATACAATAAAATAAGATGGATGGTGATGTGGTCATATTGATATTAAATAATAATTATACTATGAAGAGGTAAAGAATGTATTATCTATAAATAAGAAAGTTCAAATGGAATAAGCATAGAATTAAGAATTAATGATATGTTAATGCACTATATAATACCTTATGCAATATTGTATAATAAAAAAACATGAAGATAAATTATTAAGTGATATAAGATATTACATAGGAGAGAATATACATAAAAAATTTTAATACAATAGTATTAAAAAAAGAAATAGAGTCTCAAAAGTATGAAAATAAAAGGAAGAAGATTAAAATAAATATAAATATATATGTAATAGTAGTTAATTGAGAAGGTGTAGTAGAAGAAACTCTAGATGTATGTGTTAAGTATAGAAGAAAATGATATAGTCACTACTATAGAGCAATGAGTAGAGTTAGGAGGCTCGTGCTATGGAAATTAGTCTATTTCTGTCAATCAAACTAACATTGACCCAACTTATGTTTAGTGATGCATTGATTTATTAAGTCAAATTGTATTCATTACTAAGGAATAATGGAAATCAATATAAGTTGTTGCAATTTACAATTATACCGAGCAGGGGATGAATCAATTTAATGACTATTTTTACTTATTTAATTCCATTCAAACATCATAAAATTTCAATTTCATCAACCAAAAGATTAACACAAGATATATGTGGAAACCCTTATGAGACAACAAAACTACTTATAATGAAATATCTTGTAGGAACCAACCTACTATTACATCAATTTGTAGGCACTAATGTCCTCAACTACTTTGTAGGAACCAACCTATAGGAGACACCAATACCCTCTACTTATTTGTATGTATTAGCCTATGGGAGACACTAACCCATCTAATAATTTGTAGGCACCAACCTACAAGAGACACCAATACCCTCTGATGCAAGATTTGTAGGCATCAACCTACTTGCTTGTTTCTTCACAATGTCTATTATTTTCTTATTCTTTCACCAAGTCTTCTTGCTGCTTCTATATCTACCAACTATATTAATTGATTTTTCCTTCTCGAGATTTACATGGTAATTCTCCCTTCACCAAATCCACTTCTCCCAAAACTTGTTTCTTTTGGCTATTTGGGAAGCCTAACTTTCTTTGACCATATCTTTGAAATTGTAGGAAATAAATTTTCAAAATTTGAACCATAGGCACATGAATATATTCTATCTATATCCTCTAAGTTTCATGTTCTAAAACATCATAGAAGAAAATTCATAGAGAAAATTCCTAGCTGACCCGTTTGAAGAAGATTTCAAGAGTATTAAGGAAGCCTAACTTCCTTCAACCATATATCCAAATTATAGAAAATCAAGGAATGAAACTTAAAACAAATATAGATGAATATCTTCTATATAGTTCCTCCAAGTTTCACTGTCTAAAAGATCTCATAACAAAAGTTACTGAAAAATTCCCACCTGACCTATTTGAAGAAGATTTCAGGAGCATTTAGGATGCCTAACTTCCTTCAGCCATATCTCTGACATGATAGCGAATTAAGGTCTAAAAATTGAACCAAAAGTACATGCATATCCTCCCTATAACTCCTCCAATTTTCACAATCTGAAATGTCACAGACAAAAGGACATAGACAAATTTCAAGATGACTTGTTCAGTCCATAAATCACATTTTTACTTCCACCTTTAGACTCCAAGAATCACCCCAAAATTTATTCCTCAGCTACTCTTTCAACCTCACATTTTTTATTTATGAATTGATGTTAACATGAGCTCAAGTTCCCTTTATTTTTAGTGTTTTATGTTCACTTATGTGGTTAAATTATAAAATGGACTGGGTCAACCTACTTGTACTTTGTCTGGGTCATCTTGAAGAAATATTTAATATTTCCTCATTCCTATGGAGTTAGAGGGAGTTCCATATACCATTGAAAAGGCATCATAATAAGATTTCAAACCATATATATTATGTTCACATTTTATATAATTAATTGGAATAAAAATTCATTCAAATCTAGTGTATACAAATGGGGCATAAAAAATCCAAAAACAATATTTCCAACAATATTCATTCCCATTATTTATATTAGACCTAAGTAGGCTCCCCCTATCCTTGACATTAATGACAAAAATATTTACAATAATATCCCAGTTTTTCATTTAAGGAAACCCTTAGTCAATTTTGCAATAATATTGTAGAAATCCCCTATCTAAAATTCTCCTTATACATACAACCTCTCCCCCTTTGACATCAATGAAAAAGGAATGATCCCACTAAATTTGTGCTTCTTCTTATCTACAAGTCTTCTCCTAGATGAAATTTTTTCTTGGTGTCTACCACTACTACCCTTTTCTTATATCTCTTATTATGTTTACATAATCTCCTTTATATGAATAGATATGGATCATTTCTGACTGTAACTCCCCCTCTCAAGGCAACATCCTTTTGTATGCAAGACTTCTTCTACCATGCTTTTGATATTGCTTCCCCTGTTTTGATATCAAGGGAAAGTTGTTTCTCCCCTTGCACTTATGCACTATTGATAATTTAAATACATCATTTACTTCACTTTATTCACACGTCATCTATTGTATATATCATGAAGACTCATCATTCCTCCCTTGCAGCTTATGCTCTAATACTTCAATCTTTTTTATTATACCCGCCACATATTGCTTCACTTGAAGTTATATCCTCTTTTACTGATGAACTATTGGGGATATTACTCCCATACATTAGTTTTTTTTAATGTAATTGATGACATATACATTATTTTTAGACTTGATTGCATTTGTTACTAATCTTCTTGAACCTACTTTTCTTATTTCAGATCCCTTGGAATTGAATGTGAGATCAAAATGTTAACCAACCATTTGCCTACACTCATTATATTATGCTTCATTCCTTCAACATATAGGACATATTTAGCTTTAGATTTTTGATTACCAAGGATAACTATTTGTTTTCCCATTATTCTAGTTCATGCATTATCTCCAAGAGTCACAATGCCACCTTTGAATTTGTTTAGAGAGAAACTTTCTTTTATCACCTATCATATTATTTGAGCATCCACTATATATACACCATTGTATTTATTTGTCTTGAACACATAGAGATCTATACTACATTCTTCATGTTGCTCTTGATTTCTTCTCCTTATGTTCATACTTTGATTACTATTAATGATGATGTCTTCTTCTTCTTTTTTTTCTTGAGGTCTTGATATATTGCTTTTCAAATCACAAGATTTGTGTCCAAAATTATTGCACTTTTAAACATTCAATATGATCTAATAAGGCGGGAAATGAATTGTAATTTTTGACAACATTCTCATCAAAACGTCTTGGATTGTGGCTCATACAACCATTCTTTGAGATATTATATGATCCCCTACTTCTATTTCTAATGTAGTCATATCTTACATAGGCTCTACAATGTATTTCCTTATGAACAAAATTATTGCATGAAAAAAAATACCGATAAAATAAATTTGATATCTGGATGCGATAAACCTTCTTGGTGGAGAAATTTTTCTAAATCCATTCTTGGGTCTTAGTTGGTCTTCACTTCCTATCTTGGTGCCGCTTTCTTTCATTTGAGAATTAGATATCTACTAGTCCTCTACTTCTTTAGTATTTATGTTTGTTTTGCTAATCAGGTCATGTCTCTATTGGTCCTTGCCTTCATTTCCATCTATGTTTGAATTTCTACTAGATCCTTTTAGAAAATTGGTATATATTTTAGGTTCTTCTTCTTGATGTATCTTTGAACTTGATTCTCCTTTAAATGTACATGATTGTATTCAAAACCAAGTCCTATTTTGGTGGTTAATTATATTTGGAAACTGAGAATGTTATCTAATGATTCAGTCCCTTTTTCAAAATTTAAGTTCATATTCAACTAAGCATTTTCCTTCTCTATATCCTTTATTAATTATACAACATATTCTTCTACTTTTTTTGCAATTTATTTCATTTTCTTCTAGCTGACTTAACAACGAATCCTCTATTTTATTTTCCTCTTTAAGTTCTAAATTTAGGAGGATGATGGATGCTTCATCAAAATCATGATATTTATCTTCATACTTCTATAATAGGTCCTCCAACTCTTTATTATTTCTTGTAAGTCTATCTATTTCTTTTAGAGCACAAACAAGTTCACCCTCAAGATATTTCTTACCTTCAACTTCTTCCTTTGAGTTTGAATACTCATTTTGATGACCAACAACATGGAGAATTCATGTATTTTACTTCTTTAGTTCCTCTTGAGATATATTTTTCTTCATTTTTGTTTGACTCATTGTTGGAGTAATCAAAATCTTTAAATTCTCCTATCTTATTTGAATTGTTGGGGCTACTTCTTTTTTAGCTGACTTTTCTATCTTTGTTTCATATTTAGTGTGAATTTCATCTCCCACATAGATTATTTGCATATTGTCCCAAACTTATTTATTGGAATCACAATAAATCACTTTATCGAAATCTGATTTTGATAGACCACACAACATTATATCCATGGATTTTGTATTATGTTTATTTTCCTTTCTTCCATCCGCTGCACATTTACAACTATGAATGACATGGGCCTTTAAATGATGAATCATTATTATATTAAGAAAACATACTATGATCTATCCAATAATGGAGCTATGGATGTGTAATATTCATCTTGAGTAGCCATGGTCCCTCAGAGATATATCTTCCAGTGGTTAGACTATTGTTGAAGGAACCTATTCTGATACTAATTATTAGAGTTCACAATTATTGAGAGTGGGTGTGACTAAATATAATGAAAATTTTAACTTATTTAATTCCATTCAAGCATCATTAAACATCAATATAAAATGAAAAGGTAGCACATTATATACATGGAAGCCCTTATGGGAGAAAAAAAAAATTCTTAATATGAAATACCTTGGTGGCATAACCTACTATTACATCAATTTGTAGGCACCAACCTACATGAGACACCAGAGCCTTATATTGATTTTTAGGAACCAACCTGTAAGAGAGACCGATCCCATTTGTTTCTTTCTGGTAACCAACCTAAAAGAGATACCAATCACCTCTGTTGTTTTATAGGTACCAACCTACAAGAGACATTAATTCCCTCTACCGCAAGATTTGTAGGCATCAACCTATTTTTATTGATTCTTCACAATGTATAGTATTTGCATTCGATTTCACCAAGTTTTTTTTTCTTTATTCACCAACTCCATTAGTTTATTATTCCTTCACTAGGTCTACCTACTACTTCTTCCTTGACCAATTCTACTTCTCCCAAAACTTGTTGCTTATGGTTATTTAGGAAGCCTAAATTTATTTGACCATATCTCAAAATTTTTAGAAAATAAAGTTATTAAATGTAAACCATAGGTACATGAGGATATTATATCCATATCCTATAGGTTTCATGGTTTGAAACATCCCATAAGAAAAGTTACAACGAAAATTGCTAGCTGACTTATTTGAAGAAGATTTCAAGAGCATTCAAGAAACTTAAATTCCTTCAACCATACCTATGAGATTATAGTGAAACAAGGTTTTAAATTTGAACCATACGTACATGAAAATATTCTCTATATCTCCTCCAAGTTTCATGTTTTGAAACAGCATATAAGTGAAGTTATAGTGAAAATTCCTAGATGACTTGTTTGAAGTATATTTCATGAGCACTCAGGAAACATAACTTCCTTCGGCCAAATATTTGAGATTATAGTTAATCGAAATATGAAAATTCAACAATAGGTACATTAATATACTATATATTTCTCTTCCAATTTTCTAATTCTAAAAACTTGTATACGAAAAGATATAACAAACATTCCAAGATGACTCATTCACTCCATAAATCACATTTTTTTCCTCCACCTTTAGATTCCAAGACTCACACCAAAAGTTATTCCCCATATCCTCTTTTGACCTAATATCTATTATTTGATGAAATTATATTAAAATTAACTCATATATCCTTTATTTATATTGTTTTTACATTCATTTATATGGTTGACATGTAAAACGAGTTGGGTCGATCTGCTTACACCTTGGATGGGTCATCCTAAAGAAATCTTTCATACCTCTTCATTCCTATGGAGTTATAAGGAGTGACATATACCATTGTAAAGGCCATCGAATAATATTTCAAAACATATATATTAAGATTCCATTTGATCTAAGTAATTCAAGTAAAAATGTGTTCAAATATAGGGTATCAAAATTGGGCATCAAAAATCCAAAAATAATATTCCAACTATTCATTTTCTAATCTTTATATTGGACATAAGTAGGATATCCCTGTCTTTTACATCAATGAAAAAATATATTTCAAATATAAGTGACTAAACAAATTTCTATCGACCACCACCTCATGTGAACATGACTTTGTGGTTGTGTTAAAAATTGTAAGATGAAATGCAAACTCAATGTAACAATAATGATGTTCACTAAAGGGTGAATTTATTTATCACTAAACGGAAACCAATTTACAAGTAAAATGATAAATTACAAGAAAGATTATCTTGCTAATTGAGCATCTTTACTAGTAAGCAAAAGGAACCTAAAAAAAGTGCTAGTGATGCCCACATAAAAGGGACCAAAGTTGGTAAGTATTATGTAGGTATAAAGAATATAAAGTTGAGACATATCATGAGAAAATAAGACCTTAGATAAAAGAAATTGTGAAATATGGAACGAATCATAGTAGAAAACTTAATTTTGAGTTGGAGATGCTCACTCTTCCATGTGTATACATAATTCTATTTTAACTATGTATGCATTCTATAATACTCTTATTGGTAAAGAGATTATTGTGCCCCAACAATGATGAGGAGAATCATATACTTTACATTTTCCTTGCCTAGATATAAACTATATTTTTTAAAGTAAAAGCCATTGATTAGGACTAACAATAAAAAAAAAAAACTATGAAATGACTACAATACAAAGGATTGAGTAGCAATATCTTAGCCAATGATATCAAGCATTAGAAACTTTTATGCCTTAATATCATAAGTTATGGTGTACGCATTGTACCACTCAAGCCAGAGTGATCATCAAATCCAATGATAATTTCTTATGGTTATCATGATATCCCATGTGAAACTATATGCACGGCTTATTTAAATCTATATAGATCTCAATATAAGATTCACTTAACTAGAAAACCAATGTCGAGCTTAGGTTCTAACTAGTGGTGAACCTAACATGCTATACATTAAATTTGGGGATCTATATGAAATTTAGGAAGAATAAATCTATAAGAGAAGCATATCTTTGCATTAATTAAATTACAAGTGGTAGTAAAATGGAGTTAGGACACACTAAGTTTCCTGCTAAATAGGGGGGTTTGCAATCAATAAATTATTAGCCTCCACAAGTTTTAATCAAGTGAATGATCATTGGGGACCAATATAATACAATATTTTCTATCATGGAAAACATTGAGAATTTGCTTCAAGATTTTATTTTGCTTATATTATGAATGACCATAAATTTTAAATGAAGTTCCCTAACAGTGGGCATTTGTCATTCCCCATATTTTAACTTAGGTAGTTATAAGCTTTGATTTTAATCATCTTATTAATTCATTTATTAGTATATATTTGGGCCTAGTTATACTAGCATAAAAAATTGAGATGTAAATATATATGGACATATTTATGCATTACATGATATTATTTTACTAGTATATGTTCATGATGATGATAATTATGTGATTTGTTTAAAGAAAATATTAAAATGTGGAATTTCAATATGTGAGTGCCAATTCAAAATTGCGTTGTGAATGCAAATATATAAAAACACAATGTAAATGAATACATATTTCTTAATTGAACAAAATACAAATATGGATTCTCAGATTAAATTTATGAGGTATCTACATATGAGTTATTTGTGGGGTAACCTATAGGGTCAAGCTAGGTGATAGCTAGATATTTGTGGCACTAAAGTAACAAATGTTGTGAAAATTAAAAGAGAAGTAGTATGATTTGAAGTAGTATTTAATGATTTAATTATTGACTAAAAACATGGTTATGATATGTGAGTAAGTGTGGGTTTTTATAGGAATTCATGTTTCCCAAACTTGTTATTCAATGATGAAGCTCTAAAAACAATAGTAGCACAATATGGTTGTTGAGCCTTGCAATAGGTATGTATTTACTCTTGATTACTGTCTTTTTCCTCCTTTCTTATCCATTTTGTGCCATGATATAATAACATATTGATAGGATTTTGACAAGGAATGAATGAAACTGCTTTTGATATGATTTGACCGACCAAACTAACTCTCATTACTTTTTATGTAGAGAAATAGCAGATGGAACAATTGTTGTTCCAAAGTCAGAACAACAAAAGATAATCAAGGGAAATGAGATGTGTTGTGTGCAGTTGAACCAAGGAATAAATCGAGAAGATCAGTGGAAGATACAAGAATTGTCTTAAGATAGCATTTAGTTGTGAATCCTGAGGGATCACCTGATCTTGAGGGATCACATTTATCTTTTTCCTTTTGACTATAAAAGGGAAAACTAAAGAGGTATCTATCATCTTTTACTTTGATTGTAATTTTAATTTACAAAAGCGTGATTCTGAAGAACAAGATTGTATTGTAATGACAAGTGACTTTGATGATTAATATACAACTTGTGTTGCTATTCATTTGGATATTCTGAAGTAGCTAAGCAATATTCGTTGGTGGCTAGGGCCTGGTCTCTAGTGGGTCTTATTATTGTTCCTTGTTTTATGCTTTTTTCGTTTCCTACAAGTTTATTCTGCTTTACAGCTTTCGAGTTGATTTATTTCAGTGAATCGGATTTTTGGTATTCATTTCATTAATGTGCAATCCTAGTTTGCTTTATTTAAGTCATGTGATGGATTGAATTAGTTATCAATTAAAGAATCATTTCTGATTAATTAAAGAATAGAGTGTTATTGATTAAATGTTTTCCTTCTATCCAGTAGTTTAAGTCTAGCTGAAAGAGCTTAGTTAATGCTACAGTGCTCTCGGTTGAAAATCATTCGAATTGGTTGATTAAGATTGAATTATGGTTTTGTTTGAGATTGAGTCATGATGCTTAGATGAATTGTTTCCCTTAAAGTTATAACCTTGAGATTTATGATTGCATCCATTTACTCTTGTATTGAATTTAATAACTTATTTTAAAGCATTACTCTCTAGATTTATAGCTTTCACATATTGTCTACACTCTTGTAATAAAAAGACTTACCCAAGTTGATAATTAATGTGAGGCAATTATAAGTTTTAAAATACACCTTTTAGAACCCAACATTTTGGCACCACTGCCGGGGAGAGTGTTGCCATTTTACAAAGAGCGATGTTTGTTTGCTGAGAGAGAATTGGGTATTAAAAACGGGAGGTAAAAACTTGCTTAACGAGCGAATAAAATGCTCGCTCCTCCTCCCACTTTCCAGTAGAATTGCATGGGAATTTAAGGTAGAAATGAATGTTTGTATTTTTGTATGAATGACTAAGAAGAAAAGAGAAGAAAAAGATATAATTCCTCCTCCCAAACCTAAAAAATCTAACGGGGCGGTGACCTTTTGATGATCAACCTTTATTGAAGAAATCATAAGAAAAGTTGAGTCTCAGTCATCAGTAGGAACCCGAACTGTTGCTACCAAACATCCTACTATTTCCCTTCAGGCCATAGGATCACCATTTGTAGATAACATTGAGATTCACGATAAGACTAAAGGGTTTGAGCAGGGTTTTCAAGATATTGAAAATTCACAACCACACCCTTCACAAGAGGGAATTCTTGCAACCTCCGTGAAGGAAAAGGAGAAATATGTAATCCTAAAATTAAATCATCAGATCCTAGATCTCCTAAAGTAGTGAATTGAATAGAGGAAAGCCAGTGTTTTGGATCAAGGTAGTGCTATTAGAATCATTCCAACCTCTTCTGGAAATCCTAGGAACAACTCTCCAGCTCCAAAGATCCCTGAAGAATATTGGCATATTTTGACCAAATGGCCAATAATTAGCGACAAACCCAAACCTCTACATTACAATACCCTATTGTGGACACAACTGTCAATGCCCCCATGAAAGCTATCCCATTACAGAATCTTCCCACCTTTCATGGGCTAACTTTAGAAGACCCTGATGCATTCCTTTTAGAATTTGATGTCCTGTGTAGGGATTATTATTACACCACTGACCCCCAGACGTTGAAACGGTTCCCCTCTACTCTGAACGGAGCAACCATGCATTAGTTTATGGGACTTGGTGGAGGTACCATCAATGACTGTAAATAGATGAAAACATCCTTCCTTAAAAAATACCAAGATTATTGCCGAACTACAGAACTAAAAGATGAAATATTTCAAATGGTAGCTAAGCCTAACGAGACTCCGGAAGAATATGTGGGGTGTTTCCAATATAATATGTAAAGATCTCCTTATGAAAATCTGCCTGATAATGTTCTAAAAACCACAATGATTAAAGGTATGAAAGGCCAATGGGTAGAAACATTGAATATAATGAGTAAGGGTGACATTTATCAAGAAGATTATGACAATATTATAGACTTGTGCATCAGGTGCTCTAGGGGTAGTACAAGTCTGAAACCAGCTGGACGCCATGCAATCACCAGAGATAGAAAAGCTTCAAGAGGAAGTATTAAAAGAGTTGAAATTGGCAATCTATTGGAAGATTTCAAGACTAATATCCTGGGGACCCTGACAACACAATTGGACATCATGCAAGCTAAATGAAAGTAGGTCGAAGTAGAACAAAACCTAGCTATTTTCTGTCCCCATTGCCAAAAGAAACATAGTCATAAAGAATGCCCACTAGATATGATACAAGCATGTTCCATATGCACTAAGGAGCATGCCACGGAAAGTTGCCCATCACTCCCAGGATTAAAAGTAGTTTTCAAGGAAGCGGAAGAAGAAGTGGAACCAGTATATCTGTTGAACTAGCGTCGTCAATGGCAAGCACGACAGACAGGTATGCCTACTGATCCATCTTCGTTCTTTCCTCCCTCACAATATAATTCTCAGCAATATTCAGGGGCAACATGGTAGAACCAGCCACCATTTTCTACTTGGCCACCTCAAAAATTTTCTATGCCACCATGGCCCCACTAGTCAAAGCCAAACAATAATTGGCCAAATCCCTCTTACCCTCCACCATTCTAGCAGAACAATCCCTACTCATCTCAATGGTCCCCTCTCACCTCACAAAATCAAAACTGGCAATCAAACTGGGAAAGACCCATGAACCAGCCTATGGGGATAGTTCCTCTGTTTCAACCAACTTTACCTGCACCTAACACTTTGCAGCAAAATCCTCAATCTAATATACGACCACAACTCCCAGCCCAACCCAACCCAAATTGCAACAACAGACCAATCCAGTCAGTACAAATCATTGAGGGTCTGGACCCTGTCTAGTCAATTTAACGTCTTAAATTTCTCTACATAAATTATCAATCCGGGTATCGTAAACTGATGAAGTGTGGTGCACTATATGTGCTTAGTTAACCTTTCTCTTACTTCGTTGTTTTATAGTTTATGTTGTTTTTGGGGTTTTGTTCTTGTTGGTTTTCTAATGACTATGAGACCTAGTATCCTTGCTGCTTCAGAAAAAGGACAAGATGATTCTATCATGTCATTAGTCATTAAAAGGCTATGTGCATCACTAATCTACAATCAACTTGAAAGCAATTTATGTACAGCTAATATATATAAGCATAACAAAATTAAATGCAAAATTAAATGACAACTATACAAGGCAGGGGCCCCTCTGCCACCTATGAAATCAA
>APFE030602354.1:250124-269058 GCA_000404065.3 Pinus taeda | reverse complement strand
ATAAGCATAACAAAATTAAATGCAAAATTAAATGACAACTATACAAGGTAGGGGCCCTCTGCCACCTATGAAATCAAAGCAAAATTGAACACACTTGCATGAATTAAAATTGCATGAATGAAAAATCTAATCTATCAAACTTGAATGTAGTCAAATCAAATCAAAGCAATATTTACAAAATGAAATATATTCTACCGTACACTCTACAAAGCAATATTTACAAAATGAAATCTACTCTGCCTTACATTCTAATGTGCTCCATGACATCTACTTCACATCTCCTTCCATGTTGAGAACATCAAAGCTTTATTCAAATTCTTCAAAAGTACAAAGTTCAACAAAATTCTCCAAAGCTTTCAAAAGCCATCAAGGAAGAACTACAATCTCCAAGCTAAAGAACTAACTCTCATAAGCTAAGCTTAAGAACTAGGGACTAAAAAGACTAACTAATGAAGGAGAGAGATCTCCTATTTATACAAAAAGATGAGAGCCATCTCATTAATGATAATCCATGAATCTCTCCCTCTACCTCTAGAGTCCTAATCAAAATACGAACTAATAAGACACATGTCTTTTTAGAGTTACAATACAATTAGGAGATGTGACACATATCCTCATGATCCCATGATTCTTTCCACTCAAATTCGAATTTGGCCTTAGAGTGCCACATAAGGGTCTTCTAGAAGCCTCCTTTCAACCTACACATGTCAACAACTCAACCCATTGGTTAGGTATAAGCTTATGCACATTATTTTCTTAATGTTTACCACCAAATTTCACTTAAAAGGCTTAAAAATAATAAATATTGGAAAAACATAAAGGTAGCCCAATGACAATGAAAGTGGGATGAATGTGGTGACATAGTAGTGAAATAGAGGTGAAATGGAGGTGATATAATGGACATAATAGTGAAAGTGTAATGGAAATGAATGACATTTTCAAGACTCAACACAGAGAGAAAGAGGATATTACATGATTGGAGCGCCTCAACACATCAGTGAAAGCGATGAAAGGAAGCTGATATGAATAGGCATAAAAGTTTCGAGTTTTTGATGAAGTGTTTGGGTATGACTAATAACCCAGCAATTGAAATTAAAGGGGAGTGTTGAAATTATAATTTCAACTGCAGTGAACTGTTGAACAAAAATAGCTACTTTATTTATTTTTCCACAACCAACACCCCACATTTATTCCTGTTTTTTTAAGCCACCGCCATTACCATCCTTTCACTCTTTAATTATTTTTGTGTTCCCGAAGGAGGAAGATCAGATCCATCGCTGCCCCATTACTTCTAAACAACCTCATTAATGAGAAAAATGGCTGAAAGAGAAAAGAACCAGCCTCGAGCCGGCCACAACATTTATCAGTTATGGGTTTCCACACAACCGAATCAAGAAGCACAACAGAATGTCAGAAAGATTATATTTCATTCATTATGAGCAGCAGATTGCAGCAGAGACTCTGTCAGAGAGTTGAAGAGGTTGATGGATTGTTATGACCCCAAATGCACTATATATGTGTAGACACAGTAGTGTAAAAGAGTGGAAAAAGAGAGAGAGAGAGAGAGAGAGAGCAGAGGAGAGCACGCAACAGCGTGAAGAAAAATGCTTCCAGAATAGTGAAGAGCACAATAGTGCAGATTTGAATGTAATTTGTTTTGTGATTGTTTGCTGTGAGAGAGGGTAGAAATGCAGCAGCACAATTTTGTTGTTTGCATCTGAAATGCAAGTGAGACACAACAACAGTGCGATTGTAATAAATGAAGGGAAGCACACAGCAGCGAGTGCAGTGATAGATAGAGTTGCTGAGACAGGAGTGCTGAGACAACAGTGCTGAGATAGAGTTTTTGTAATGGAATATGCAGCAGCATAAATGTATTGAAATTTTACACACAACAGTGTAAAATTTCAAAGCAGAGAGAGAGTAAATTTATTTGTGTGGAACTGAAGCTTTCTTTGGAGAATCCCTCTGTTAAGAGGAAGATGCTTTTTAGCATAAACAGTTGGAGAATCCCTCTGTTAAGAGGAAGATGCTTTTCAGCATAGACAGTTGTGAAATCCCTCTGTCAAGAGGAAGATGCTTTTCAGCATAGACTGGTGAATCCCTCTGGATAAGAGGAAGATGCTCTTCAGCATAATCTCTTGTGAAAATCCCTCTAAGTGAGGAAGATGCTTTTGTCAAAGTTGGTTTATTGTTAATGAGTACAAGTTTTTTTTTGTGTTGCTGAAACACCGTAAGCCGAAAATAGTCTTGACGTCAAAACAAAGTGTTGCTGAAACACCGTAAGTCAAAAATAGTCTTGACGTCAAAACACCGTTGCTGAAACACCACGATCAGCAACTGACGAAATTACGTTGCTGAAACACCAGCTTCAGCAATGAGATTTTTTTTCTGTTTTCGCTGTGTTAAAAAAAAACATTGTTCTGTTCTGTTCGTTTGTTCTGGAATTATCAGAAATTCCCAAAAACAGAGTATCACTCTCTGTTCATATTTTGTTTGTTTCAGAATTTATCAGAAAATTCCCAACAGTGGTAACAGAGGATTTTTCCACTGTATTTTGTTTGGAATGACCAGAAATTTCCAACAGAATGTAGGTAAAATATGCAGTTGTAATTTTTTTTGTTATTTTCATAATCTTAAAATATGGAGATTGCACTTACTTGAGTGCGTCTTTTATCCTTTTTATCAAGGTGGAGACTGTGCTCTCCTCTTCTCACCTGCACAGTCAAATGTATGGCCCACAAGATTGAGTGCATTTTTAACCCTTTTGCTCAGCCTGTAGACTATGCTCCCCTGTGCTCACTTGCACAATCAAAGGCAGAGCCGACAACATTGTTGCTAGTTACAATGTTCCTTCATCTAACTCCATAACTTACAAAGGTATAACCCATTAACCTGCAATTGAGTTTGATTTTTGTAACCCCCATTTACCGGCCCAACCCTACATTCGCCTCTGCAAAAATTAGGATCAATGGGCTTGTAGTAGGTGATCATTTTCGTTAAAATTGTCATTGGCGAGCTCCTCTCTTGACCTCCACGGTTCATATTGAATGGAAACCTTGTCGTTGATTGTTGACTCTAATCCCTGTTGGATTTGCCAACTCCACATTGTAAAAGCCACCAACAGATAGCTAAAAAGAAAGTTTTCTCCTTTGTCATGCACATCTGTGCAATCCTATATTATCTCATTCATCAAAATATTGCAGTGATTACACTTGGCACACTGTGCACAGAATTCGGCTACACATATGGTGTTAAGGGTGCATTCACATTGGGTGTAGTTCGGCAGGATAACCTTTCAAGTAGTAACATAGCATGTGAACTAGACTTGCAAATTTGTAATTAGTTCTATTAGAGCTCCAGAAACTCCTTGACTTCCTCAAGAAATCCCATATCACTGATAAATGGTGATCTCCTTTCTTTCGACCATGCTTGCTAGCTCCCTGAAAAGCCTTAGTTACATCCTCTCTTTCGATTGATAACGCTGTTTATGGTCCATTGATAAGCCTGTTTACGGTGGATGTCATCAACATGAATAGGAAATTTGCATTGTTGAAATTATAATTTCCCCTGCCGCATTATTAATTCTGGAAAACCGCCAGACTTTTATCACACCGCTTTTCACCAAACGGTGGTACTCATCGGAGGGGCAGCGATAATGTACGCCAACTAACACATGCACAACAGTTTTTTTTTCCAAATGTAAAGTTCGTGTGGTTTGACCGTGCGATAGCCGTCCGATTGAAAGCATGGTTGATGTCTGTCGATTCAAACCAAAGTTTGCGTATAGGCCTGAAACATGAATATTGACGTGATGTGAAAATTTTGTTTTGACCACCAGTTCTCCACGTGAAGTAATTTAAGGAAATTTACTATGGTTGGTGAATTCTTTTAATTTTAATGTTTTTTATTATTGTCGGGAGTATGGCAATAGGTAATAGTATTGTTATGTTGTTTTTTTGGTTGTATTATTGCATGTGCAATGTGAAACTCGCAGCAGTGCGAAGGGAGTGTTTTTGTTCGTTGAAACGCAGTAGCATGTAAGTTTTTTTTTGTAATGGAATATGCAGCGGCATAAATATATGTAATTTTACACACAACAATGTAATATTTTGCAAGCAGAAACAGAGTATTTTCAGGAGAAGACAGTAATTTTTTTTTGTTTTGGCACTGCATTTGAAGCAGTCTATAGTTGTAATCCCTCTGAGAGAGGAAGAAATTTGTAACAACAGTTGTTCTGGTTAATGAATAAAAGTTTTATTGTGCATGTGAAAATCTCTGTTCTACAACAAACAATTTTTGCTTCCCTGTGCAAAAACAAAGCATTGTTCTCTGTTCAGTTTTGTTTGGAATTATCAGAAATTCCCAACATACACTCTAGCTAGAGGGAATTCCGGTAAACTCTACCATTGTAAAACCTCTAACACCTCTACCCATTTAGTTGTAACTCACATGATCTGTAAATAACCAGATGCTTGGTTGTATGATTTGTATAAAACTAGATGCCCGTCTAGGTGCATATTTTCAAGATCTAGACCCAGATCCCTACAATCGAATGACACAGCCCTATGCTCAGAGGATAAAAACTTATTTTTGAGATTGACCTGGATCCCTAACAGTGAGTCACATAGTTCCTTGCTTGGAGGAAAAAAACTTAAAAAACAACAAATAAATCCATTGCAACGTAATAAGAAAGGTCACATAGCTCCTTGCTTGGAGAAACACTACATGCATGTCGCCTTTATCACATAATGAACCAGTGACCAAAGATAAGGAACCCATATTTAATTATCAAATTCGTTGTCATTGATATTTAATTAAAGTGAATAACATGTCATAATTTATTAATTAATTTATAAGACGGTGATTTTGTAAATTTATGCACGAAGCACACATGTTTGAATAGATTTTATAGTGGATAAACATATCATTCTATCTTAGGTTTATCTTTGATTTCTGGGAAACTTTGCATAGTTTTTATCCTAAAATCTAGGATTCATAGAGCATGTACCATGTTTATAAATGCTTCATTGGGTTGCGGTTTAGAAATTTAACTAATTTCATTCTTTGTTTTTTGTATTTTGCTCTACGTTAGGGTTTTGTGGTAGTTTCTTTGGGCTTCACTATCAAATATTTCTTTCCATTGATTCAAAGATGTCTAGGCATGACAAAGGCGGTAAAGTGGTATGGTCAAGTTGTAGGATTACATCGTTTGCGTGCAGATATCAGAACTCTTTCAATCTTGATTGTCTTTAGATGTTTCTATATTTTTTATTGGCCTCCTTAACCCATTGAATCTGAAGCTTTTGAGCAAAAAGTTAAGTTAGTGCTTTGCATATTTTTCCCATCTTGTAAAAGGATTTCCTTGTTATTTCTTCAAGGCATAAAATCAATCCTTTTCCATCTCATGGAAACACTAGGGTTTCATTTCATAAACTAATGCTTTCACCCCTTTATAATATGAATTAGTCATGGATGGAGGTGCATGCATAATGCTGATAAGATTGTGCCCCCCTTTCTAGCATAAATACTTGAAGAATATTCAAATATGCACCCTCTCTACTTCATATAATATTTAAAAAGTTCCTTTATTTCATTGATCTACAATTGAATATGAGTCTACCTTCAAATCCCATCAAGACCAATCTAGAAATATATTGAAGAATGATGTCCTTGACTTTTGTCTTGGACATTCAAATAAGTTGAAAATGTTAAAGATTATGGAACCTCCTTTACTAGTTAAATTCCTGTACATGGATGCCAAGTGAATTGTTTATGTTTTGATATTAACATTCAACATCCTCCAGTATTTTTGTTTCCTAATTATATTTTAGACTTGAAAATTTAAATTGTTCACAAAGTGTTTTTGATTCCCTTTTCCACAGAAGGGACCTCACCACGCATGTCAACCGCTCCAGTGCTCTCACTTAGTGAATCGTATAGATTTAATATTTTATATCCTCCATTTAGCCAAGAAATTGAAGGTTGTTGGCTAACAACTCTATTGGACACAACGATTTTAGATTTTCTAGCTAAATAATTTTCTAGTTTCATAATGTGTGAACTTGAAAATGTCAAAATATTCATTTCCATCACAATCACAAAAATAGATTTCCTCTCCAAAATGATAGCCCTTGTGGCTACCAAAGACTAACAAATAATGTATTTTTGAGCCGCTAACAACAAATAGCCTTTAAGTCTAAATGGTCCTATTAGCCTTAGAAGAACTTGGACAAAAAATGGATCTAAAAAACTACCAAAGGCTTCAAAATTTGCTTAAAATCATTTAAAAATCCCAACGGTCGCATGCCAACAACCCTTGGAAGGGCGGAAAATCACTATTGGGAGAAAAAAAACCAAAGAAAAACAATGAAAAACCATTATCGGAGGCTTAAAACTGAGAAGGCACAATAACCGTTAGATTTGGCCGATCAACGACCTAGATTTAAGTGGCAGATCACAGTTAGTGGTAATCTTTCAAATCCGCCAAAGCCCATTTTCAATGTATTTTTGTTTGTTTTCATTGTTTAAATGAAATACAAAGGAACCTTGGGGCAGTGTGATAGCGATAAAACCCAGACCCGATGGGATTTCGGAATGAAATTTTATATTATTTGAAGTCCGGGGAAAGACATTTTCCATGTATTTTCAGTATTTTACGTATTTCATAATACAAAGGAAATATGCAGGGAATAGGCTGAACGCGACTTGCGATAACTCGAAGGGCGGATCCGATAGAGGAATTAATCATTTTTTAGGACTGTTGAAGTCTGAAAGAAACAGAAATGGGTGGGTTTTTTTAGTATTGCATCATGATCCGGATTTAAATAGGAACGCAATAGATTACAGAGATAACCATAAATACAGAGATGCAATAACCATAAACAAAGAGATGCAGCGGAAATAATACTTCATTTCATTAATGGAAAATACCGAATTATGCTTACAACCAGAATTGGAAATAATCCAGCTAGGGCGATGGTAGCTTATCTCTGAGAAGAGATGTGCGGCTACATGCCTTTGAACTGTTCCGAACTTTTTTTACAATGAGGCTCGAAGGCCTATTTATTATTGAGAAACAATGGAAAACCCTTCACATTCCAAAACCGACCCTTAGAAGATGAACCGCCAAATTGTGGGCCCCATTTTGGGTAAATTGGTACATCAATTTCCCGAGGTCGTAACTTTGGCATACGATCTCCGTTTGACGTGTATGATAGCTCGTTAGAAAGATCTATCCGAGAACTACCATTGTTGGAATGGGAAACACTTGTCCATGTTCCATGGACCCTTGTTGCCCCCGGATTCCCCAACAAACGTCGTTTAGGGCCTCAAAATGGCTCCGGAAGTTCAGGACCCAAAAAACTGCTAAAAATAGTAAGTTGTGCTACAATTAAGGAAACTGAAAATGCTGAAGGAGACAATGATGGGGGTCCAGATGGACTTGGTAGGTGGCCACCAATATCCACCTGGATCAAAATTGAGCTCCTCTTCATGATGAGCCTCTTCATTTGCCATGTTTCTCCTTCGATGTGCACGCCCCGCTTCAGGATTGAAAGACTTTAGTTTCCCTTCGCCTCTTCAGAGCCTGTTTCTTGTTAGCATACAAACATGCAATTCATATCTAAAAAGACCTGATATGATACCACTTGATCCAAGATATTTTGCTTATAGATGCATTAAAGAATTACATGCATAAATTGTAGCTTAATGTAGAAATTTAATGTGCACATGAGAGAAGAGGAGAAACACATAAAGCATGAAAAAAAACAACAAGACTTGATAACGGAGTTCATCTGACTTGGACTACGTCTCCAGGCCTTACTCAATCAATGGGGAGGCCTTCATTCATTAAGTGACATGAGAAAGAAGAGTACAAGCATCAGTTACAACAAAGGAGTTTTATACGTCCATACTGAAAAATGGCGAAAAAATGCAAAACTCTGATGGAGAAATGGATAGCGCCATTGCGTTTGTGGCATCGAGAAATGTTGAAACCATATAAAATTTGTCAAAATCTGACAAAGTTTCAGCGCTCCTGCAAAATTCTGCCTCGAACTGCGTGCCCTACCTCCTCTTCCTGGGTGCATTGATAAACTGTGTTTAAAATATAAAAAGGTGATAGATTCTTCAAGGATTCGGTTGTGGCACGTTGGTTGAGGATCTATTTAATAGGGAGGAGTTCGGGTGGTCAAACCTTGCCTCCTCTTTTTTTTATACATCGAATTTCTTAATTTAAACAATGGTTGGGTTAGGCCCACCCACCATACCCACCTCCCGGTTTTTTTGGTGTGTTTCATTAGGCATGGTTGGCATATGTTGGGGTTGGGTCCGTGCCCCAAGGGTCGACCCACCCAAATCCATTGTTTTGTTATAACTGCGGTGTGGGTTGTGGGGTGGCGGGGTCATGGCCACCCACCCCATTTGTTTATTGTTTACAAAAGTTCTGTGGGAGGGGCCGAGGGTCATGGCCCGCCCCTCCACTAATATAAATATCTATGTGGTATGCATTGGGTGGCGAGGTTGGTGGCCTGCCACCTCGTTTTTTCATATATATTTTTTTGTTTTAAAACAAACTGTACAAATTATAAAAATTCGGTTTTGGACCAAAGGAGTCATTTTAACGAGGCAAAAATTTTGCTTGGAATCTGGCCAGAGTTGGCCGGATTCTATCTGCTATAAAAAGTCCACATTGTGGCTTCATTAATCCTGCCCAGTCATCAAAAAGTCAACCCAATTTTGACTGCATCTATCTCCTTCTTCCAGACTTGAATTGGAGTGTCGTTTGCACCGCTAGAATCAGGGCGATGAGCACTTCGATCTGATGTCAAGTTAATCATCTTTCCACCACTTTGAATTTTGAGCCTTTTTCATGCCACTAGTGTCTGGAGATCCACATAGATCACATATTTTCCTTGAACGAGATAGATCTCACCTACTTTCTACCATACCTCCAATCCTAAGTAGTAGTGCATAAGACCAAGATCCTTCTTGTCAAATTCATCTGTCAACTGCTTCTTACATTCTTGAATTCGATGGTGTACACTTGTAATAAGTAAGTCATCCACATATAAAAATATAACCATATGTTTAGTTTTGAAAACTTTAATGTAGATATTTTTCTCTTCAGAACTATTGATGAAACCGAGTCTTAGAAGATACGTATCCATTCTTGCATACCATGCTCTAGGGGCTTGCTTTAAGCCATATAGAGCCTTATTTAAACTACATACATGTGTCCCCTTATTATGTATTTCAAATCTTCATGCTGCTTAATGTAAACTTCCTCATCAATTATCCCATTTAGAAAAGTTGTTTTAACATCCATTTCATGAATGTTCCATTTCATAGTAGCAACTAAAGAGATAAGTGATATGACGGTATATATCTAGCTATTGGAGAAAATGTTTCTTCATAGTTGATTCCTTCCTTTTGTGAAAATCCTCTTGCCACAAATCTTGCTTTATACTTATCAATGCTTCCATCGGTAGCATGCTTGATTGTGTATATCCATTTTGAAGTGACAACATATTTATCCTTAGGTCTAGGAACAATTTCCCAGACACCATTTTTCATTATAGACTAGTACACTTCCTTCATTGCATTTATCCATTCTTTATATTAGGCTACCTTCTCATACATGGTGTGTTCTTGTTCAATAAGTTTTGTTATGTAAGTTTCATATCCTGAATATCTTTTTGGCTTTTTACCTTCTCTAAAATTTCCTTTTGTTGTTGCATGTCCTTCAACTTCTTGTAGAGTTGTTCTCAGCGAGGTTGGCTTCCTATGACTCTTTGGAATAATGATTTGTTGTATAGGTTCACTTGGTCCTTCAACTTCTTCAAATTAGTAGTAGGTTCTTGAGGGTTTTTGATCCTTTAGGAGTTCTTCAAATATGGGACTTTCTTCATCAAAATCAATAGGTATGTCTTGGATTTCTTATATGCAATTCTTTCGTCAAAGATAACATCTCGGCTTACTTCAATTCTTCAGTCTTCCTTGACGTAGATTCCATAAGCTTTTGATGAAGAACTATAGCCAACAAAGATGCCTTTCATACCTACATGATCTATTTTATTCCTTTTGTCCTTGGGAATGTGAATGTATATGAGACATCCAAAAATATTTGAAGATGATCAACACTTGGTTTCTTTCCACTGAAATCTTGTTTTGGAGACATATCATTGAGACTTTTATGATGACTTCGATTTTGTATATGTACGGGTGTTACAATTGCTTCTTCCCATAAGAATTTTGGTAGGTTTTGGTAATGTAACATGGCTCTAACACATTCTTCAATCGATTGTATCTTTCTTTCAACCACACCATTTTGTTAAGGAGTGTATGGAATTATTAACTCCCTTTTAATTCCTGCTTCCTTACAAAAATCCACAATTTCCTTGGAAGTGTATTCTCCACCGTTATCAGATTTGAGAATTTTTATATTCCTTTATGTTAGATTCTCCACTTCTGCCTTAAATTCTTCAAATTTTTTGAACACTTCATCCATTGACTTGAGGAGATATATCCATGTCTTCCTAGAGTGATCATGAATGAATGTCACATATTATTGATGACCTCCAAGAGATTTTTCTTCCATAAGTCCATAAACATCAGAATGTATGAGATCTAAAATCTCCTTGGATCTAGTGTCATTGCTTACAAAAGGTTACTTCACATTCTTTTCGAGGGCACATCCCTTACATACTCCATCATCTTCTTCCTTTAATTTGGGGATACCAGTAACCATATGATTTAAACATGGAAATATTTTATAGTGAATGTGGCCATACCTTTTATGCTATAGCTCATAGGGGTTAATTTCTAGATGTACTAGAGCTTGAGGAAGAGGTGTTAGAAGCCTATACAACCTCTCCTCATGAATCCCAATAGTCTTAGAATTTTCAATACTTGATCCCTTACACCATAAAATAACCTTTCCATCAACAAAATAAACTCTATCTCCTTTATCTTCTAGAGAAGAAACATAAAGTAATTTTTTCTTCAAACTTGGAACAAATAGTATGTTACTAAGATGAATGATTCCTTCGATTTCCAACTCCAAAGAAGTAGATCCAATTCCTTTGACTGAGTAGCTTTTCTTATCTCTAAGTTCAAATGAATGAGAATAGATTCCTTTTGATAAGGTTTGGTGTTGACTGCATTCCCTTGTTATATGTCTTAAGGCTCCACTGTCAATTACCCATATATTGTCATCTTCAAAAGTACCAAAGAGAGCGGAAAACAGGCCTCCATCCATGACTTCTTTTGATATTTTGGTGATGAATTTAATGAAACAATTCTTGATAGTTATAAGAATCCCTCTAAGAATGGGGAGATATAGTTACTTCAAAAGAGATTTCCAACAATAGTGCCAACAAATATGTGATCTTCATACTTCCTTCCTTCACCTTAGCTCAGATACCATGTTGAGAAACAAATGTAGATGTAGATTAGGGTCAATTTCTCTTACTTGATAACTACTTGTGAGTATTTGTTGGCTTTTAATTACTTTTATTGTGTCTTCTTCATCAAACAATTACCAAAACATAAAATATATGAAGATCACAAGAACACAAAGAACACAAGATATAGACTCCAAGTCAGGGTGAAACCCCTTGAAGGGGAAAACCCAGAAAAATTCTCTTCTTATAGAATCATGTCAAAGTGGGACATCCAAGGACCAAGACCCAAAGAACAAGACCAAGACATCCTTAAGTACCTAGTCAACCCTTCTTCAAGCCCTTCCTTCTACAAGTCAAAGGTCACAAAGTCAACAAAGTTCAAATATGCTCCAGCTAAAGATTTCAGTCCTGTAACTCAGATTATCAGCCCCTGCAACTCAGATCTGAAACTCAGCCTTGCAATTTCAGTCATGTAATTCATACAATAGCCCTAGAAACTCATACGTGTGAACTAGGTCAAGTAAAACAACAAAATTTCTTTTTCTTCTTGGTTTTCTCCTTTTTCCTTGTCGTTCTCTCTTATTTTCCGCTTCTCTTTCTTGGAGGTCAAACTTGATGAGTGAATGTGCCAATGCAGACAAAGTATCCTCTTATATATACCCTTTTCATGTGGTCGAATAGGACTCTCTAGGCCAACTTCTCTTGGAAGGGCCGACTTGGTCTTGGGGGTCACATAAACTCTTCTAGAATTAAAAATAATGTTTTCTTTTGATTAGAAATTGTCCGATAGGGACTTTGACTCGAGACAAATTCTTATTGACTCAAGAAACCTTAGAAGTATGAAGAACATGATTATCTAATAATAATAATAATAATTTTATTTTTCTTCTTTTTCTTATTACAATAAATATACATTGATATAAATACTAAGATAATTATGAAGACCGAACCTAGTTACAAATTTCAACAAAGAGCACCAACAAAATTCGTTACCAGGTGAAATGACTTGCTCCATTTCTAAAGAAGCTAAAGTAGAAGCCTTACCAAAATATATGGATCTAGATGACCCATGACTGATTTCCATTGCAGAAGAATGACATGAAAAAGATGTGAAGGATATGGCAAATCATGGTGCTAAGTTTTTTTATAAGGCCTATCTTTGAAGCAAGTAGTTAGGCTCGAGTTCCTCACATTTTGGTCTTGGGGTTCAATGATGGATTTCAAGGTGGTCTCTAGGAAAGACAAAGAAGCAAAAAAATGAAGCCTCAAGAGCAATAAGGCACAAATTTAAGAAGGCAATGAACAATTAGTCAACTCAGGGAAAGTCATGCAAATGTCAGAAACATTCCCCCTTTGAAATCTTCAATCGTTAGAGTTTTCTATGTTGTTATGATTATCCTAATCATTTTCCGATTATTTGTTATTGGTAAGCAACCGGCTAGAATCTTAATTTTCTCATAAATTTTAGTTCTTTCTCGGAAATTCAATTTATATATTACTTTTTGATTAATGAAAAATCCATTCACACCACGGAAAAACCATATTTATAAACATTTCTCAATCATTTTTAATAAATTTAATAATCAAATAAAAATTATAATAAACAAAAGTAAAAAATCACATACATTCACTCCCTTATTGGATGGGAAAGCAGATCCTTCCGACAAAATAAAAGGACAAAATGAATGACATTTATATTAGCGGTCAATCGAGCCAGAAATGCACAGATTTCTGAGAATCAAATGTCATTTAAAATAATTTATCTGGTTAAATAAGCGAATTAACAATGGTGGGAAGATACAAATGAGGGCAAGGGTCATCGCAGGTTTGAAACATGTACTTAACCAAGTTATTCTTATATGCAAAACGACGCTTTTGGAAGCACCACTAACAACAACAAAAATGAAAAAATTGCTAATCATCTTTTTCCATAAGGGAAACGATGTAGTTTTATTAATTTTTTTAAGAATTTATAAAATTATATTCTATTACCGAGGTGGAGGAATTGTTTTTATGGGTAAAAGTTGTTGGAATACGGACAATTTTTTTAATTATTTTTTTGCGTCAGCAGTGTTTGAATCATGTTTTTAATGGTGGAAATAGATTCAGCACCATCAAAAACTTCTAAGACACCCAAAATCTTGAAATTTGACAAATAACCTAGATTTAACAAAATCCCTGCCAAATTTTATGAAAATCTTACCAAAATTTATATGATTTTCAGGAAAAAACAATCTTATTAAACTATGCCTTTGTTTTTTCCTTAATCACTTTAAACATTCCAAAACTTAACGCCTCCTTAAAAAAAAAATCCTCTAGCATTAAACACTTTTTTACAAACTGACCATGCAAAAAGACCTCTAAGCATTAAATTACTCTTCCTAATCTTCATCAAATCTAATATATGCATTATTTAATTTTAAACCAAATTTATCAATTATATTTAATTAATATGCTTTTTTGATAATTTTCAAACTGATATTTTAAATCATAAATTTTATTTTTTTCATATATAATATTAAAAAAATCATATACTTCTATGCATATTCATTTCAAAATATACATATATGGAATGGATCATTATTTATAAAAAAAAATCTGATTATAACTATTTTTTCAAATTTATTATTGTTAAATAATATTATCACAAACATTACATATATTTTGAATAAGTTTATATTCTTGTTATCCTACTAAATTTATTGGTTAAATTATTATTTTTGAAATTAACAACTATGCAGAGATTGCTTGATTATATAATAGTCATTAGATATCCATGAGGAAGGTCAAGGGTCATGAGGGTAGATGAAAGGTCACGAGAGAAGGTGAAAGGTCACCTTCCTTACCTCTATAAATATACCCAAATATACCTTGATGCCTCATTTGTGGGGGACTTTAGCACTTGAGCTAGGAGTAGCATTAGATAGCTCATTTGTGCTTAAGGAGCTATAGGTACTCATCCCTTGGAAACTTGTAGGGTGAGTTGTGTTGAGGATAGAGTTTTTCTTCTGATGATGGTATAAATAGCCCATGTTCCACTATTGGGCCTTGATGGAATTATTGAATATTTTCTTGGATATGCAACATAAATAATGATAATTTCTTCACTTTCAACATGGATTCCCATGCATATTTATGATGGTTGTATTGGATTTCTTGTATTTCCATCATGTTTGTATGTGTGCTTTCATGTGGGAATATGTTAATGAACTCATTCTTTTGAATTTAGACTTTTGTGATCCATAATAATTGTAACATCTTTCAGAAAAAATCATATAAGAGATAATCTCATCGATGCGTTTCGAACTAGCCAATGTGGTTCATCTTCAAGACAAGATGAGGAACTAGATCTAGGCAATGCAATAAATAGATGTAGAGAGCAGCTAACTCGTTGTTTGGGAGTAACAATTAATTTGGCTAAAGACAAAAATTAGTAATTAGGACTTGACCAAGAAGGGTAAGGGAATCTAACTAAAGAAATTAAATTTATAAAAAATATTATAAATTAATTTTTTATTAATATTATACATAAATTCAAAATTTTTAGGTAATAATATTATTGATAATTAGTATTTTAATAATATTATAAATCATGTAGCTATAATAAGTTAACTTTATCATTATTAATAAAGTAATTAGTTAATATATATTTTTATTTTTTTATATATCGTCTTATAACCCTATTATTATTAATAGGTTCTAAAATATTCATAACCCTCCAATTATTAACTAATATATATATTAATTTTACAATATAAATAATATAGTTAGGTGGATTAATAATATATATATATATATATATATTATATATATATATATAATATATATATTTATATTTATTTTAATCTTTGCTTTCTTATTCCATGCCATGCCGACAACTTCTTATGAACTGATTTGCAATTAACCTCTGGCATGTTCTTGTTCATGCATGTATGGGATGGCTTTAGCTTACTAATCCTTCTCGTGACATGCTTCTTCTTGTTGCTTTGATGTTATATCTTTGTATCTCATTCTACAGGTTATCAATTGTGGGTTGACCTTATTCCCATTGTTCAGGAATTTCTTTTTTGGTCTTTCTCTTACATCCCCATATTTAATAGCGAGGAGTAAAACCTACATAATGGTTGTTGGCCCTACATACAATATGGGGCTCCTATCCCAAATTGTGCGAGGCTTAATTGGGACTTTACACTGTGGAGACCCCCTAGCTATTAGCGGTACATTCCAACTTGTCAACATATATTTGGCACTAGAAGGAGGGTTAGATGGAAAGCTAAGCCCACAAAGACTTTATCTTAAAATCATAGCTTTAAATGGCTCCACCCCAAATCTTTATTCCAGGTTGTTTTTCTAAAAGTCTAAATTTCTTAATCGATGTGGAAATAATTCATAACTTGTCACAATTTAAGTTTTATGGTGAGGTTCGAACAACTGTGTTAGGACATATCAATTTATCCAATTATGTCATTCTAATGGAATACATTGTAAATATGTTATTGGAAGATTGTTTAGCCTTGTGCTTGAAGGTTGTGTCAAGCAATGGTGCCACATGTTACCATCTTCTTCTATCCATTCATTCAAGCAACTCATCAAGGAGCATCACCAAGCTTTTGACAAGTATGATTATCAAGATCTTTTTAAAAGGATAAATCAACTTAGAATGAAACCCAAAGAATCATTAGAGGATTTTGCTGATAGGTTTGTTCATATTTTTTATCAATTTATTGAAAGCGACATGGATTGGATGTATTTGGGTGAGAAATTCTGGTGATTGGTTTATTTTTATCTGCAACATTTTCAATCTGGAACAAATCCTGATTTTGATGATCATCATGATAATTTGCATGTTACAAATTGGCTAGGTCTTATCCCTAATTTTTTCTTGCCAACTTTTGTGAGTCAGGAAAAGTCTCAAGCCTCTATGGATGAAATTACTACCTATGAAATTCCTCATCCTCCTACAACTTTATTACCTAATGAAATTTATGTCATTAACCATCTAGGTGATGAAGAGTGTTTGCAAGGAAATGAACCAAATTTTCTTACTTTTAAAGCTCTCATACATCCTGGTGAAATTGGTCAACTTGTGAATCAAGTTGATAAAACACCTACCCTTGTTAATAAGACCCAACTTGGAGTTGTTAAGCATCTGCCTAAATCTATTCCTGAATCCCCTCATATTATTCTCCCTCTTTCACCTGTTTGCAATGACCTTGTCCCTCTCTTAGGTAATACTCATTGTGCCATCAATTCCACAAATTTTAATATGAGGATTGACATTTTGATGTTAAATCAAAGTCTCAAATCAAATTTGGTTTAAAGTGATGCTTCTTTTAGGGATCCTCTTCACTCTTCTCCATTCACAACCATATCACAAAGCATTCTCTCAGATAATGATGGGTGTTCAATTCAGTTCACGTGAAGCCTAACACACATGTCAATCCACAATCTTCTCAAGATGATATTAGTGTATAGGGTTTGAGTTCTGAACCTAACTTGGTTGGAAGTGATTTCTCTTCACCTAATTCTTTTCATCCATTGTGCCCTAATTTATTTAATGAATATGTTACACCAGTCATTTGTTCAAACCTTTTAGATCTTCATCTTGCTAGTTTAGGTTGTAATATGGTACTTAACAGTGTTGTCTCACAATCGGGAGATGAAGATATGGAATCCCTTGTGCATGAAATTTTCAATCTGTAGTCTTTACAAGTGAAGAGGAATATTATACACCCCAAAAATTTCAAGGAAGCCGTCTGGTTGATTTGTCACCATTCTTAATAATTGAAGAGTCAAATGTGTCAGGTGCTCAATTCGATCAAATTAGGGGCATTGGCGACTGTCATCCTCTCAATAATGTCGTCACTGATACTACTAATGATAATTGTTTATATTCACTTGTTCATCTCACTAAGCCACTGAATTTGATGATCAATCTTCTTAAAATTTAGGGACTTGTGAGGAAGTTGAGGCACTTTCGCTTTCGCTGATGGTTATGTTAGGTTCTCATGATCCTGACAAGATCCCTAAACTAGGTCAGATTATGGTTTCCTCACATGATTCCCCTCTCAGCGCCGTCTCACTCGATGAAGGATCATTTTTTAACAATTCTAATATGCAACACTACTTGTACTTTGATTTTTTCATTGAAGAAAGTACACCAACCATTGTTTGAAACCTTTTTTATAGTGCTGCCTTATAGTCCATTATGTGCAAGGGAATAAATCACCTGATTCCTCTCTTTCATAAAACTCATCCGGTCGATTCATCTCCATCTTAGAAACTAGAAGGATATAATCTACAAACTCCAAACCTAGGATCATATATTCATTAAAGATGCAAACTGTGGAGCTTTGGATTTGACAATGAGGAGAATACTCTTTCCAATTGGCATTGACCTTTGCATTCAAGCCACTAAATCTTGATAATTCTTAAAAATATCCAATAGCAATTTGCACTATAATTACAAAGCGTGAGCAAAGGAATCCACTATCACAATCTCATGAGTTTCCATACAGGAATGTGACTTGCTCTATCCTTGGGAAGTGTGACTTAGCATAAGTCACTTTTTCAAATGCGATTTTTCTAATGAATGGAAAGCGCGACCTACCCTGTAGGTTGAGTTTACGACTAAAGATGGGTCGCAAACCGAATGTTCAACATTAGCACTTGAAATTGTGACCAACTTAAAAAAAACACAAATTTGCGACTTGCCCAGAATCTGTGACTCATACTATAGCTTGAGCCTATGAATGAACTGGGGATTAAATTTGTGATTAGCATGAGAGACTTTTGTCTCCATGCAGAGAATGTTCAATATATTAGAGCATTGCATTTATTTTTAATGAATGCAACATTGGATTCCATTCACCTCATGCTTTTCATTATCTTAATGATCATTATCATTGATATTCCTTGTCCTACGAAGTATTGTGGATAGATCCTATAAATATTCATACGGGTAAGAAGGATTAAAAAAGTGGCCATTTCTTGATTAGTTTGTAAGTTGGTTGCACGTCGCTAAATTGGTTAATAAAATCAAGCAATCAGAACATAGGCTTAACAATGGGCACAATGCAAGAGATATGCAAGTGGAGAAGTAATGGAAACTCACAAGTGGGTAGAGAATTATGTGGTAGCATACTTTCTTATATTCTTGGCCTTTCCTTAGTTTTGTTTAGGAAAAAAATCTAAAGCTTGGGTATAGGATAATATAAACAAGTTGTTGCCTATCAAAGATCATCTTACCTCCAAAAATTCAAGACCACTCAAGTTTAAGAAATGTTAGAATTGCATCACTAGATTATTGAGAAGTGTAGAAAGAAAGTCTCAGTTTGACTTTTCCTTAGTGAAGTTGAGAAAATTCGAATTTCCACATCAACAAACAACTTGGATGCAGTTAAATTTGTGTGACATATCTCTTTGATCTAGGTGGATATTGGTGGCCACCCGCTAATTCCACGTGGATCCCCTCTAGTGCTTCTTTCAGTTCTTTCAGTTTCCTTAATTATAGCACAGTTTACTATTTT
>APFE030602354.1:223200-247180 GCA_000404065.3 Pinus taeda | reverse complement strand
CGGAGCCATTTTGAGGCCCTAAACGTCGTTTTTTGGGAAATCTACCGCCAGCGATTTTTCGTGACTAAAAATCGTCTTTTCCGTCGTAGTCCTCGGAGAGATCTTTCCAACGGGCTATCATGCGCGTCAAACGGAAATAAGACGACCAATTCGCGACCCCGGGAAGTTGATGTACCAACTTACCCAAAAACGGGGCCCACAATTTGGCGTTTCATCTTCCAGGGTTAGGTTTTGGAATGTGAAGGGTTTTTCCATTGTTTCTCAACAATAAATAGGCCTTCAAGCCTCATTGTAACACAGTTCAGAGGCATGTAGCCACACATCTCTTCCAGAGATAAGCTACCATCGCCCTAGTTGGTTTATTTCTATTTCCGGTTGTAAGCATATTTCAATATTTTCCATTAATGAAATGAAGTATTATTTCCGCTACATCTTTGTGTAGATGGTTATCTCTGTATTTTATTGTGTTCCTGTTTAAATCTGGATCACTCTTGTCACTCAGTTAGCTCAGTAAATTCGAGTTAAATGGCTTGGAGTTCAGTTAAGTATGTGTGATTGCTAAATTTTAGTAATGTAGTTCAATTATATCTAGTTGAGTTTTGTTAAACTAGCTCTAATAGTTGGAGGAACTAGTGGAAGGTCAGTTGTGCCATGGGTTAGCTATCTAACTCAGTGATCATCCAGTTAACTGATCAATCAACCTAAAATAACTAGTGCATGCATGGAATTCAAGTTCTCAACTATGGTGGAGATTCCAAGGTAATGTAACAAGCAGTTGTAAAGTAGTTTAAGTGTACATGTGTTGCATGTAGGAAAATGATCAAACTTGGGGAATTGCACAATCAATTGGAGGAACACTCCTAAAAAATAGGGGCTAATTCTCTAGGAGTTGTGCAAGGAAATAGGGGCTCAAGAAGAGGAAAAAATGACTAATTCTAGGTCAGAGGCTCTCATTGAGCAGAGAGATAGGTTCTTCATGCAGGTTGAGATCATATTGAGCTAGAAATTGTAATACATCTCTATTCATATGATTAATGCAAAGAGGCTTGAGGGGTTTTTCCTAGTTGGGTTCCCCTATAAAATATATTGTGCATGTGTGTTATTTCTTATTGCATGTTTGATATTGTTGCTTTAAATTGTGAATTGAATATCACAAATCAATAGAGTAGAATTGTGTCTCTTGATTTAAATTAAAATTTCTTGAGTAGTTTCAATTCTATCACCAATTTTCTACATGGTATTAGAGCAAGATTCACATTAGAGAAGGAATTTCGATGTTGTTTCTAAGGAGTTTTGAATTTGCAGCTTCAGTGTAGCAAGATGTCTTCAGAGTTGGGAAAATGACCTTCAATGGGTTGAGATTAGAGTATGCCTTAGAAGGAAACGCGAATTCCATTGCATGGAAGGATTGCATGGAGGTGGTGCTTGATGACAACAAATTGTTAGAATATTTCAAGACAAGCATTGCAAAAACAAGAATAACTAATTCCCGTAACCTAGCTCAATGGGAGAAATATGTAGCCTAGGTGAGGAGAATAATCTTGGAGGGAGTGTGAGAAAACATTCTCTCAAATATCCAAGGGAAAGAAACTCCTTTCGCAATGTGGAAGGCACTTACAGACCTATTCTAGAATTGCAACGATCATAGAAAACTGGTCCTCAAAGACAAACTTTGAAATATTAAGATGCAAAAGAACGATACTATTCCACAACATCTCATCATATTTACCCAAGTTCGTGATGAGCTTGGAGGGGTTGGTGTGAATGTTGCAGAAGATGAACTATTGATCCTAGCTCTTCTATGCCTTCCCAAATGCTGGCATAGCTACCAGGATTTGGTGAATGGGAGGGAGAAATAAAAAAATTGGGAACTCTTCTGGTCTGATTTGGTACAAGAAGAGATCAAGTGGAATACTGGAGATGGAACTTCATCCAAGGGCGAGGATGAAGAAAATTTTGGTTGGAAAGGGAAAGAAGGGAAAAGGGAAGAAATCTCAAACTGAACCAGAATCCAGCCAAGTGGGAAAGAATAAAAACTTGTCCAAAATAAAATGCTTCAACTGTCATAAATTCAAACACTATGATACAAAGTGTCCAAACAAAAATTCTAGCAAGAAGAACTCAAGAGGGGCAACATATGAGGCACTGGCTTCACAGTTTGAGCTAGACTTCACCCTTATCACATGGATGGCCAACATTGTGATGGGGAGTGTGTGGTACTTGGACTCAGGTCCCTCATTCCACATGATAGGGTGTAGATAATTTTTTAGTGACCTGGAGGAGAAATATCTCCAGATGCATATTGAGCTTACAGACAACATAAGGTACAATGCTACCAGGATTGGTACAATAACCTTTTAGAGGGAATCAAGATCTCCTCTTCACCTCAAAGATGTCATGTTTGTTCTAGGCCTAAAGAAGAATCTCATCTTTGTAGTGGTTTTGGAAGACAATGGTTATGATGTCATGTTCAGCAAAGGGAAATAATTCCCAAGACACATAGCCACTGGAGAGGTGAAGGAGATTGAGGTTCGAGTGAAGAACCTGTATAAGTCGGATGTGGAAGATTGTGTTGCATTAAGCAGTAAGGTAGAGAAAGTACATAGTCACGATGTCAGTGAACTTTGGCATAGGAGATTGGGCCATTTGACTCATGGCACCCTGAAAATTATGTAGAAAATAACCACTGGCCTCCCTAAAGGAGAACTTGAAAAACATGATGTTTGCAAATATTGTACCTCGGGGAAGTATGTGAAATACACATTCCATGATTGACACAGAAAAGCACATGTAGTCTTGGAAAGATTCCACTCTAATGTTTGTGGACCTTCATGATAACCTTCACTCCTAGACAAAAATATTTTGTTATTTTTATTGATGATTTCTCAAGGAAGTTCTTGATCTTCTTCGTGCGGAAGAAGGATGAGACATTCTCAAATTTTGTAGAATCCAAGGCTCTATTTGAGAAAGAGACCAACAAGAAGGTGAAGGCTCTCAGAAGCAACAATGACGAGCATGTTTTGAATGAATTCAAATATTTTTGTGTGAAATAAGGCGTTCAAAGAGAGTCGACGACACCCCACAACCCATAGTAGAATGGGGTAGCTGAGATAAAGAATCACAACATTGTTGGAGTTGTGAGAGATATGATATATGACCAAGTCCTACCACTCCATTTGTGGTTAGAGGCATGTAACACAATAGTATACTTGTAGAATCAGAGTCCTCATCAGATTCTTGGTATGATTACATTGGATGAGGATTTCTCAGGGTGAAATTCAGATGTGTCTCACTTCAAGATTTTTGGAACCTCTTTTTACTGCCATGTCTCCAAAGATTCGAGGAAGAAGCTTGAGCTGATGAAAGAGTTGGGAGTTTTTAGGGGTTACACTAAAACTCCACACAATTACCATGTGTACGTACCTTCCCTCAGAATGATAGTTGTGTGAAGGGATGTAAATTTTGATGGCGGGAAAGCAAGGCGGTGCTCTCTTGAGAAGGAGCTTAAGATCCCACAAGAAGAGGAGATTTTAGCTCCAAAGGAGGAGCCTCAAGAAGTTGTGGAGAAGCCACAAATTAAGGAGAAAAGAGGAGGTCGAGTGGATACATTCACTCTAGTAGAACCATCCAGGGAAGGGAGAAAAAGAAATAGGGAAGTTGTAGATTTGTGGAGGATGTGAGGGAGAATGTGGGAGCTCCTTCAAATTTGCGGCAGAAAAGGAGGTCACTTGAGAGGTACATTGGCTACATGGCTCTAATGACTGAGCTTGTAGATATTGATCCATCTTCTTTTGAGGAAGTAGTAGAGAAACATGTTTCAATTTATGTAATGGTGGAAGAATACAAATACATCATGAAGAATAATGTTTGGGAAGTGGTCCCAAGACCTGCAGATAAATCAATTGTGGGTTTGAGGCGGATCTTCAAGGTTAAGCATACAAAATATGGAAGCATAGAGAAGTATATGGTCATATTTGTGGCCAAATGATTCTCTCAAGTTGAGGGAATTGACTATGAGGAAACGTTTTCTCCCATAGAAAGGTATTCATTGATTAGATCAATTCTTGCACTAACTGCATAGAATGGGTAGAAGATCCACTGGATGGATGTAAAAATAGTATTTCTCAATCGTTATTGAGGATGAGGTGTACATCAAGAAATTGGATTGTTTTGAGACATTTGATCAAGAGTCTCATGTGTATAGACTCAAACGAGCGTTATACGGTCTCAGACAAGCACCCCGTGCTTATTACACTAGGATCGGAAATTATTTCACTGGTTTGGGATTCACCCAAAAGTGAAGCAGATGCAAACCTCTATCATATTTTGGTAGAAGGTAAATTTATTATCATTGTTTTATTTGTTGATGAGTTAATATTAACAGGTGATGAGCAGCTGATCAACGCTTGCAAGGAGGACCTTGCAAGGGAATTTGAAATGAAGGACATGGGTCTCATACACTACTTCCTTGGGATGGAAGTATGGCAACACGATGGGGAATTGTTTTGTGTCTCAAGGAAAGTATGCCAATGCAATACTGTAGAGATTTTGCATGGAGAATTGTAAACCCATGGAGACACCTCTAGTGACCAACTAGAGGGACGAGACCACCACTTCAGGTGAAGAGGTGGATGTTACCATTTATTGAAAGTTGGTGGGTTCACTGATGTATCTTGTGAACACATGACTAGATATGTGCTATGCAGTTAACCAGTTGAGCCAAGCTATGGTTAGGATGACGAAATTATATTAGAAGGCATCTAAGCATGTTTTAGAGTTCCTCAGAGGCACTACCCAGCATGGATTATGATACATACAAACATAGGGAATGAAGTTGTGTAGCCTCATAAATGTTGATTAGGAAGGGAATCCATCCAAATGAAAGAGTACATCAGGCGCAATTTTCAGTGTTAGGTCTACAAGGGTTTCCTTGCATAGCAGGAAGCAAAGATTTGTGATGCTCATCTTGGAAAAAGTAGAATACATGGCTACAAGTCAAGTAGCATGTTAGGTGATATGTATGAGAAAGAGAATTTTGGGACTGTTTGATCAGATGACGGATCAAAATGTAATCTATTATGATAGTCAAAGTTACATTAAGCTCTCTGATAATCCGATATTTCACGATCGGTCCAAGGATATAGATATTTAGTATCATCATTTATGGGACTATGTGCAGAGGCAGATAATGTTGCTACACTACATTCCAATAGAGGAACAAGATGTTGACATCTTGATAAATGCCTTGTTAATAAGGAAGTTAGAATTCCATAGGTGTAGGATAGGGGTGGTTGATAATCCCTTTCTTGCTAAGAGGGTGTTGAGAAGTGCAGCAAGAAAGTCTCAATTTGACTTTGCCTTAGTTAAATTAAGAAAATTTGAATTTCCACATCAACAAGCAACTTGGATGGATTTAACTTGTGTGACATGGATCTTGTCACTTAGTTAGCTTAGTAAATTCGCTTTAGAGGGCTTGGAGTTTAGTTAAGCATGTGTGATTACTAAATTTTAGTAATATGGTTTAGTTATATCTAGTTGAGTTTAGTTAAAATAGTTATAATAGTTGGAGGAACTAATGGAAGGTCAGTTGTGTAGTGGGACAATAATCTAACTCAGTGATCATCTAATTAATTGATCAATCAACCTAAAATAACTAGTGCATGCAGAAAATTCAATTTCCCAACTATGGTGGAGATTCCAAGGTAATGTAACAAGCAACTGTAAACAAGTTTGAGTGTACAAGTGTTGCATGCAGGCAAATGATCAAACTTGGGGAATTGTGCAATCAATTGGAGGAAAATTTCTAAAAAATAGGAGCTAATTCTCTAGGAATTATGAAAGGAATTAGGGGGCTCAAGAAGAGGTAGAAATTGACCAAAGAGGCAAAAATTGACTAAGTCTGGGTCAGAGGTTCTCATTGAGTAGAGAGATAGGTTATTCATTTGCAGGTTAAGCTTAGACTGAGCTAGAAATTGTAATACATCTCTATTCATCTTATTAATTCAAAGAGTTTTGAGGGGGTTTTCCCAGTTGGGTTCCCCTAGAAAAAATATTGCGCATGTGTGTTATTTCGTATTGTATATCTAAGATTGTTGTTCTAAATTGTGAATTGAATTCTGCAGATCAGTAGAGTAGAATTTTCTCTCTTGATTTAAATTAAAATTTCTTGAGAAGTTGCAATTCTATCACCAAATTTCTACATAGATCCCTATAAGATCATCTACATTGGGGCTTATTGTTTGTATATGATCCCTTTGGAAGGGACATAGTAAAGGAAGTTCAAGGAAATAAAATTACATTGAGGCATAGGCCCATGCCAGAGTTACAATGGAATTAGGTTGAATCTATCAAGAGAATCACTGCATGGATATATTGCCATTACCGACAACGATTGATTTATAGTCTTGTTGGAAAATTCAAAGTGGAAGCTTATTAAATCAATTTTCCTTTACCTTAATATTTGCTTGTGAACTTATTTAGTTTTATTTTGTTCTTTATTTAGGTATTTTCATCAAACAAATGTCAATAACACAATTAGTAACAATAGAGGACACAAAAATTAGGCTCTCAGCCAAGGAAAAACCCCTCCAAGGGGAAAACCCAGAAAAATCTTCTCTTCTTATAGAATATTCTTTCAATGAGATTATAGAGACTCAAAACCTAGATCAAGTCCTTCTCTAAGTACCAAGTCATCCCTTCCAATAAGTCTTTCCTTGATCTACCACCAACCAACTTCAAACTGTAATTTTGACCTTCCAACTTCAATACTGCTGCTTCGACCTACAACTTTGGCCTTGCAGTTGTTAGAAAAATACTAGATTAGTTCTTAAACTAGTCTTCCTTAATCAAGACAACTTCTTTCAAGGTCAACGAAGTCAAAATAAATTATTTGTCTCTTCTAGCTACTTGATGTTGCATCTCTTCCTCCTGCAACTCAGACCTGCAATTTCAGCCTTCTTGGAAGTTGCAGAAACCTTAATCCTTCGCATGTGTGAGATAGATAGAGCCCAATTTTTATTTTTTTTGTCCTTTCTTTCTTCCTCTAGACCTTCACTATCTTCTTCTCTTACTTCCAAGCTATAGAACAAACTTTTTCCTTGAGATCTAACTTCTTGGTGAGTGTGTGCTAAATGAGGTCAAAATTCTCCTTTATATAGCCTTTTCAAGGGGTTGAATTCCCTTCTTTATAAACATGATGTTGACTCCTTTGACTCATGGCAATAAATCCTAAGACCTAAAAAACCCTAGAAATATGAAGAACATGCTTTTACATAGAAGGCGATCAATAAGAAGCATGAAACCCATTATTTCATAATAATAACTTTTTTTTTCTTCTTTTCTTTGTTACATAGGATACATATTGAAATGTGTACAACAACAATTATGAAGATCGAAACTAGTTACATTTTCAACACACCATCTTAACTAGGGAGGTATTCATAATTGTACTACTAGTACACCATAATTATAAAATGGAAGAGTTCTCATAAAAAGAGTTTGATTGATAAACTAACTATAAGCATCATTATTATGACCAACTCTATCTCTGAGGCCTAACTAGACAAGCTCTACTTTATTCAAGAGCATTATGTTGGGAGGATTTACGTGTGATACCTCACTACCTCTACAAGCCAACATACCACATCTAGATGTTCACATGGTATGTCCTTTTAGGAATATTCTTATCTCGTATCTCCAAACCTGAGTCCTCAAAGAATAGCAGTGCTCTTTGACCACACTTCTATTGGGTACCTATCCCATCCTCAAAGAGTGTCGATACCTTTCTTTTCTTGGATTCTATATCCTCAAGGAAACCACATATGCTTATCCAATCCTCCACCATTCTCTCTTCATTACCTAAAGAAGATAACGCACATGTGATTTCCAACATCACTCCCTCTCAACTAGACATGATATCCATATTCTCTCTAGAGAATAGATCCTTTCTCCTATTTAAGGAGACTCCTTTACTCCCTCTCAAAACCAGATAATATTTTAGACTTCCTTTCTATTTGGGAAGTCAACACCACAAAACTTATAGCTTGTCTTCAAAAGAGTATCAAATACCAATTCTCCATAACATCTTGGCTCCCTTGTTTCTCTACATGGCAATATATCGATCTTGCTTCCTTTCGAGGTATCATGGATCCATATTCACTCGTAAATCTTGTGATAAGATCTAAGTCATTGTTCTTGCTTCATCACTTTCATATTCGACATCATAGATGAAGACATTGCATTGAACCTTACTAAACTTCAAGTTGATCATAACTTTCTCATGAAAGTGATGTCCTTTGACCTTCAAATTATCTTCTCACACTGCTACCTTTCAATCCTAAGATATGCACATCTTAAATTCACAGTTGCCAGGTACCATATATTGAGACTCCCTCAACATTATTCATACGTTTCCATCCATACAGTTGAACTTGCCTCAATTTTCATCATGTATTCCTACAACATTATTCCAAGTAGAAAAATAATGTGTTAATAAGATAACCAACAATAATTAAAACTAGACTTACCTCATCCAGATGAACTTACGGCATCCAGTCAACATCCTCATGTTCCATCTCCATATGAATATTCCTTCATGATCAGTGCTCCCATGGATTGAACTTGATTACTAAGTTACAACTTTTTATTCTGAATATTATATTAGATGTTAATCATTATTATAATCTATAGAAATTCTTAATTCTTTATATACCCTTGAGTAAGTCAAATCACATAATCATACAAATCATGTTACAAGATTTTACTCAAATGAATCTTATCCAAGAGTCACTTTCAATGTGTGTTCTTATGCCTTTTATTATATCATCTAGAAATGTGTCTCACAATGGACCCGCAACCTAACCCATTTCATTCCTTCATCCCTTCAAATGTATTGTTTCCACATTACATGGAATGTATACTAACCTTGTCATAATGCTCCCCCTAAAAACCTTCAAAAACAATGGTTCTTCCAGGATCATGATGATCCACCTAAGCAATATGATTGCCTATCACATAATGTTAGATAATGTATGGATGAATAATGTGCAAAATGGTCAATCTAACTATTTTCAAGGCTATATGATTTCTATAAAGCAACTTAACCAAGCAAACTCTACATATGCTAATATCACATGGTTCTCTCTACGATTTCAAACAAAATCAAGATGCCTTTAACGTAAACAACAATGCATACTATCTTAAAGGAAAGATTAATTTTACCAAGAACCTTACAAACAAGATGCCTTCTTTAATAGTAAATATCTTTCACATCTTTCTTTGAACTCTTCTCAGGTTATCCCACATCCTTTCCCATGTGAGTCTCGCTTCTTTCCTTTCTCTTATTGTTATGTTTTATTGGACATTCCCTCTTAAAGTGTCCATATTCATTGCACTTAAATCACTAAACCTTGGACATATGCTTCTTCTTGGACGTCCCAAATTTTCCTTTCTTTAGCTTCTAAACCCAAGCTAGAAAGGCTTGAGACTGCTCATCTAGTGCAATATCATATTTTACCTTTATCCTTGATTCTTCCAAAATGAATTGTTCCCACAAATCATCAAATGGAGTTGAATATTTCTTGGAGTATATGCTTGTCGCAAAACTGCTCCATTCTGGAGGCAATGCATTTAATACACAGATGGTCGTTTCCGAATTAGAAATTATATCTCAAAGCCTCTGCAAGTGATATCTTAATTGATATATCTTCATTAGAAATAATGTCATGTCCTCATTCTTTGATTTCTTCATCTTGTATAATTTATTCCACAAAGACATATTTTTTCTTGATGTACTCACAGAGTACAAGTTCACTAGCTTTTCATACGTAGCCTTGGAAGTTTTCAAATTTTCAACAAATGGAACAAGAGGGTCTTTAGTGGATTCAAATATGATCCTTTATTCCCTTACTTCCCTTTTCTTGTACTTTTCTATTTCTTGAGTATTATGTTTACTAGGTTCAGCGATTTACCCAATTACATATTCCATTACCTCATGCTCTATAAGTTCCATGTCAACCCTTTTCTTCCATGCTAGGTAATTTGATGCTCCAACTAACTTATTTCTCTCCTTGCAAAAATAACCCATATGACTTGTAGATTCATACATAGAGTAACTTAATTGATAACCAATATTCTTCTCTCCCTTGATGATGTTTCCAACCTTTATTGATGCCTTCAAGACCTTTGAAGGACCTTCAATAATGTCCTTGAAAGATGTCTCCTAGGATTCCTCCAACAACAACTTCCAAAAGTGATGAATGATATCAAGATTCCGTTTTTATGCTTCCTTCAAGGATTACTTTCAATTAGCCTTTAATTAGATATTCCTCTCTTCAAGAGACAACCCTTTCTTGTAGTCTTCCTCTCAAACCTTCCATTGATGAGATCTTAATTTAGTCATGATCTTAATGTAGAAACCCTCCTTCTAGATCAATATGACTTCTACTTATTTTCATGTGTCCTTCCAAAAATAATTCTTCTTTACAATCAAGCCCTTCTAGTGTCCACAAGATGATCCTTCCAGTTGTCTTCTTATTCACCTTAACTCTGATTCCATGTTGGAGAGTTCAAAGTGGCAACTTATTAAATCAGTTTTCCTTTACCTAAATATTTTCTTGTGAACTTATTTAGTATTCTTGTGTTATTTATTTAGATCTTTTCATCAAAAAAATATCAAGAATAAAAAATGTAAAAGTAGAGAACACATAAATTAGGCTCTCGTCTAGGAAAAAACCCCTCCAAGGGGAAAACCTAGAAAAATATTCTCTTCTTATAGAATTTTCTTCCAATGAGATCATAAAGACCCAAAATCTAGACCAAGTCCTTCTCCAAGTACCAAGTTATCCCTTCCAACAAGCCTTACCTTGATCTAGCACCAACCAACTTCAAACTGCAATTTCAACTTGCCAAATTCAATACTACTACTTCGACCTACAACTTTGGCCTTGTAGCTGTTGCAAAAACCCTAGCTTAGTTCTTCAAAAGGTCTTCCTTGATTAAGACAACTTCTTCCAATATCAATGAAGTTAAAACAAAAAATATTCCTTTTCTAGCTACTTAATGTTGCACCTCATCCTCCTGCAACTAGGACCTGTAGTTTGGGCCTCCTTGGAAGTTGCAGAAACCTTAATGCTTCGAACATGTGAGAGATATAGAGCCCAAAAACAATATTTATGTCCTTTATTTATTACTTTAGGCCTTCGGTATCTTCTTCTCTTGCTTTCTAGCTATAGATCAAACTTTTTCCTTGAGATCAAACTTCTTGGTTAGTGTGTGCTAAATGAATTGATCCTTTATATAGCCTTTCCAAGGGGTTGAATTCCCTCCTTTAGGCTGACTTGAAGCTAACAGAGCCGACTTGTACTTTTGGAGTTTCCAGGACTTTCTAAACTCAAAAATAATTCTTTTACCAATTACAGTTTTTTGGGAAGGGTATTATAAACATGATGTTGACTCCTTTGACTCATGAAAATGAATCCTAAGACCTAACAAACCCTAGAATCATGAAGAACATGCCTTTACCTACAAGACCATCAATTAGAAGCATGAAACCCATGCTTTCATAATAATAAATTTTTATTTTCTTCTTTTGTTTGTTAGATAGGATACATATTGAAATGAGTACAAAAAAGAATTATGAAGACCGAAACTAGTTACATTTTCAACAAGTTTGAATAACACCAAGGTCACCAAACATAATTTGGGACTGGATACAATAACTTGCCACACACGAGAGGAGATAAATGACAAGAGTTGTTTCTATGGAGAAAATTAAAGCAGTAAGCTGCAAAGGGACTATGGTGACCTATCACCATTTAATGAGAGAGGATCAACTTAATCTTACAATGGAGGCATTCCATGATTATTTGAAATAAGGATTTGAATGCTAGTTAGGGAATTCTTTCAGAATATGATTGGGGAATCCTGAGTTATTCCACATATATTATACATACTTTGGAAATATTTTGATGTAGAGAAAAGGACTATACAAGGGTCCAAAAAATGAATATCTTGCTTTCAGTTCATATATATTATGTATCATTCTTTCACTGCAATATATATGACCATGTGATCTGCTCACATGTAAAAGGAGGGAACAAGTTTTTTACCTATGCAAAAGAACATGGGATTAAGTGAAGGAAAGGCAATTCAAAAGATATCAAATGTTGTTGATTTTATATTCAATCCCATGAGAAGGTTGTGCAACTAGGGTTTCGACCAACAGGCGAACTAAATCCATGCAACAGTCCAAGGCATTGTTTCAACCTTGATGGTAGGTGAAGTACCAAACAAAATAGACATTCAATACAATAAATGAACATTTAAACCTTGTACATCAGTTCATGCAAGTCTCCATGACTTCACAACAACGTTGGCAACAAGAATTCTAGGGTTTCCAAGAACCTTATTTATTCTCCTCACAACTTATCTTCTACCCCTATGGAAATGTTTCTTGTCATGATGCTAGCAATTATGCAGAGATCAATTGAGAATGTAATATTCATTAGATAGTTTTGAGAAAGGTCAAGGGTCATGAGGGTATATGAAAGGTCATGGGAGAAAGTGAAAGTTCACCCTCCTCAGCTCTATAAATATACCCTCATGCCTCATTTGTGGGGGACTTTAACACTTGATTTAGGAGTAACATTTGATAGCTTATTTATTCTTAAGGAGATAAAGGTACTCAACTCTTGGAAACTTGTAGGGTGAGTTATGGTGATGATAGGGTTTTCCTCTGGATGATGGTATGAACAACCCATGTTCCATTACTGGGCCTTGATGGACTTCTTAAATATGTACTTGGATATGCATCATAGCTAATAAGAATTTCTTAACTTTCGACATGGATTCTCGTGCATCTTTATGATGGTTGTATTAGATTTACTATATCTCCATAATGTTTGTATGTGTTCTCTCTTGTGGGAATATGCTAGTGAACTCATTATTAGCTTATGGATTTCATGTCTACTTTGAATCTTTGCTTTCTTATTCCGCGTCATGCCAATAACTTATTGTGAATTGATTTGTAATTAGCCTCTGACATGTTCTTGTTCATGTATGCTTGGGATGGTTTTAGCTTACTAATCCTTCTTGTGGCATGCTTCGTCTTGTTTCTTTGTTGTTATATCCATGTATCTTGTTCTGCAAATTATCAATTGTGGTTTGATCTCATTCCCATTGTTAATTTCTTTTTTTTTTTCTCCTGCTCTTGCATCCCCATATTTGATAGTGAGGAGTAAAACCTACATGATGGTTGTTGAGCCTACATATTAGAGGGGGCATCTATCCCAAATGGTATGAGGTAGAATTGTGACTTCACACCAGGGAGACCCCCTATATGTTGGTGATACATTCCAGCACGTTAAGAGATATATAGAAGAATCATCCAGATAATAAATTATTTGGTAAAAAAATTCAAGAGTTTGTACTAAAAGGAAATTGACAAGTATACCAAAGCATGTCAACTTTTATTTGTTGTAAAAAAATGAACCCAAGAACTTTGCTTAACCTAGTGAATATAAGAATTGGGTTACTGTTATGGAAGAAGAGTTGAATTAGATTGAGGAAAAGGTGACATAGGAACTTGTGCCTAGACCAAAAGTCAAGAATGTGATTGGCATCAAATGGGTTTTCTAGAACAAGATGAATGAGGATGGATGAGTAGTAAGAAATAAGGTCAGATTGGTGTGTAAAGGATATGATCAAGTTTTTGGATTTTGAAGAAAAAGTTTCTCGAGTTGCAACAATATAACTGATCAGGATGTCTTTGGAATTTACATGGTTCAGAAACTTCAAAGTTTATCAAATGGATGTAAATTCAACTTTTCTTAATGGAAATTCAGAGGAATAGATCTACATTGAACAACCACAAGGATGAATATTATTTACAATTATATCACCATTATCCATTTTATTATTGACGTTTCGATTCAACAACAAGACCCATCATCACGATACATGTGTGGAGAGAACAATTCCATAGAGATAAGCATTATATATAGAGGTGAGGGATGAGGAGAAAATAAATAGATGGCCAACTAAAGAAATCAAATAAATAGAAAACCCCAATGAGAAAAAATAAAGAAAAACCTAAAAATAAGAAAATTAGAGAAGTTGAACAATCCTTAAGAATAAGAATGAAGGAACATGGAGATGACATTAGAAACTAACATATACACACCTTAACACTTGCATAGTACTCCAAGAATTCGAAACATCATATAAGTTTGGAATTTGAAATCATCAAAAAAGAAAACCATTACTTTAAGAGAGTATTTAGACATGCCTTGGAAATAATAAAGCATACAAATAATATCATTAAGAATGGTGCAAAGTAAGTAAGATGAAATTGGATCCCTTTGATCTCTCATTGAATGTCTCATGTTGATCATGCTAACCATATCTAACTAGATCTTCTTCTCCCCCCCCGAACCCTATCTAGGTTCTTTCCTCTTGATTGGACTCCCTTACCCCCATTTCCCTCCCTTTGTCCTCCCTTCCCCTTTCCCCTTACCTCCCCATCTCCCTCCCCCATATTTTACTTTCCCTTGTTTCCCCTTATTCTATCCCACCCCCCATCCTTCCCCGTGTTTTTATTTTTCCTTTCTTCTATTTTATGGCTCCTTCTAGTTATATATCCTTTTGCAGGTTTATTTAATTTAATTTATTTCTCTCTTAATATTTTGTTAGGTTAGAACTCATTTTCTAATTATCCATTTCATTTTGTACATTATAGGTCCCTTGTGTGGTATCTATTATATCTTTCTATACCTAATCTTCTATGGTTCCTATATAATCTTACATTATCTAAACATCAATACTATTATATATTGACTATATTAATATATTCTTTTATATTTTAATTTTCTTCTATTGGTCATTTATATTTTCTAATCTTATTTTTATCTATTAGGGTGACCTTATATTATCACATAGCCACTATATATTATTAAATACTAATTGAAACTTTGTTTATTCAATTTTTTTAATTATTATTTATATTAATTATTATTTCTTTCTACTTTTTAGGTTTTTCCTTTTTCTTTTTTCTTCTTTATGGTTTTATATTTATCTCATTTCTTTAGCTGACCATCCATTTATTTTCTCCTCCTCCCCTACCTATATGTATAATCGTTAGCTTTATGAAATTCTTCTCTCGACACATTTGTCTTGATGTTGGGTCTTGCTATTGACTTGAAACATTGACAATAAAATGGATACCGTGGATATAATTTTGGATAATCACTCCTCAAACTTCAACCCTAAAAAATTTACAATCAATAACCATAAGGATTTTAGTCGTTAGAAAATGAAAATTATGTGTTCATATTTAAAAAATCACTATGTGGTTGTTAAACGCACACTTGGAATGGACATGAAAATAAGATAGAATGTTGAAAAATTTATTATTCACAAATATATACATTTATAATACATCCTTATGACTATTGCTTTCATATTCCAATGTCTCTTTGATTGTTCGCATTCCACCACACCAACCCTTAGTGGATTAGGTGTCCAACATTCCCCCCGTTAATATGGAGAGGTATATATGAGTCCAAGAAGAGAGCTTGAATAAAATTCTACAAAAAGATGCATGACAACAATAGGTTAAATGTGCTCTCTCAAGTGAAGGTATAAAGTGGGAAAACTGAAGGTCTCAACTGGTGGTGGTTTAAGGATGACCACTAACACTGGAATGCTCAATGCATTTCCTAGAACTCTTCCAAATATGGAAAGAAGCTGAAGTCTTCTACTAAAGGAAGTGCTCCCTACTATGTTGAAAAGGGAGACCATTTGGGTCTCAACCTGGAACACTTAGTGCAGTTCCTGAAACAATTCCAAATATGGAAAGAAGTTGTTAGTCTTCTCCTGGAGGAAGTTTCCCTAATGCTTTGAAGAGGGATATTGACAACCTAGAAAAGGAAGGTCTTAACCTATTGAAAAAGGGAGAACATCAACTTGAAAAGGGAGGTTTCAACCCGCGGTAGTTTAAGGAAGGCCACCAACCAAAGACATGCTCACAGGCTTCTCTATCTCTGGTTACAATCAATTCCTCCCCTATCAGATACAAGGAGAGAAGATAAAGGGATCTCAACTACAAGACTTTGAAATACTCAAGAATAGATCATGTGGTATGAGTGCAATATCTTTTTGGTTGTTCAAGCCCATTGCCAAGAAGTGATTCATCCAAAGTGAATCTTTATTCTTGCGAGAGGCTTGTTTTGGAAGCATTTGTTTGAATGATGAGTGTTTTGACCAAAATGCTCACACAAATGAAGATCAAAACAATGATTTTCACATGGCCAACTCTACCATAATGTTGGCATTTGACAATCTACTATGGAGGAGAAGGAGGAGTAGGTGAAGATTAGTTTTCTTCAAGAAATCCAACACTTTGAAATTTGATGGGTTTGGACTAGTCTGGAGTGTCAAAGAGGACCTCCTTGTCATATCCAAAATTGGTTTCATGCTTGTTGCTGACGAGCTCTTCCTAAGGTTTGAAGATGGGCTTTGAAAGTGGAATTTGAACTTCTGCATCTTTATGCAGAACTGCTCCTGAAATTGACACTTGATAGCATGAATCAACCTCAACTTCATTGACTTGATCACTTGTTGGAAGTTGATGGGGGTTAACTTCAAAATAATGAAAAGGATTGTTTTGAACAAAAACATGTTCAAAATGATGTCTATGTTATTGTAACTTATCTTGTTGAGACTATGACTCAAGCTGCAAAATATCAATCTTCTCTTGTGCATTTTGCAAGCAATTTTAAATGCCAAAAATATTTTTTTGCTAATTTTTATTGTATCATGAACAATAAAATGTATCAAAATTTCCAGTATCTCTAATACATCACTCCAATTTACAACAATGTCACTATAAAAAACTATCTAGCATACAACTTTGTCTTTATATATATATATATATATATATATATTATGGGGCATAAAACTGTCTTCATATATATATATGGCATACAACTTTGTCTTTATATATACATGGTCTTCAAAATAAATATGCCACATACCTTACTCAATTTCATACCATATAACATATGGACTAAAAAAAAGCTTAACGCACATAAACCAATTCAACCAACGCATTTTATATGCCATATTCCATATTCACTTTCAGACCATTACATATAATATATTAGGGCTCCATTCAAACCATACACACTTTATGGAAATGAATACATGGTTAACATGACCAACGAATTATATCGAAATATTATACCAATTCACCGACGTCGCATATATGAATTAATTCATGAACCAACAACTCACATAAAAGTTCAAACCAACACATCAAAGTCTTCAACGCACAGAGTTCAACACAAAAAAAATACATACCAAAACATACCAAGTTTCAATGCAGACCCTCCAAATACATTAAATGCACCATCGCAACATACCACTATACACATAAAAACTAACGCACAACATTGATACCACTTATTCCAATCAGCGCAACTTCATAACTTTGAATACGTAGCATATAACACTTGCAAAAGCTACCACCTTCAATTTAACTCTCGGTGCACAATTCAATACTCAAATCAACCAAAGACCGACAGACGCAGGAATAAAGATTCGTCATTCAACCAAACGTAAAACACCAGGAGTCACGGTCTTCACAACCCAGCCCAAGGACCGACACGCTTTCACAACCAGCCCAAGGACTGATACTTCAATAGACATTATAGGGACGGTCACACACAAATACACCTTCAGTTTTTTATTCCAGTGCCCAGTCAAATGTGGCGCTCCAAAATTTGAAGAGAGTCCATGTGCAGGAAATTAATTGAAGGAGGAGGCACCAACGTTCAAAACAAAGATAAAGTTTGTAGACATAATGGCAGAGAATAACACAACGCTAGGTAGACATAGCATTTGGTGCAAAGCTCTGAGTGGAGGAATAAACACATCTAACAAGACAGGGAAGATAGAGTTGTGAGTAGGTCTGATCGGGAAGGGGTGTTACTTCAGGTTGCAAGAGTTCACAAATTGAACGAACCTTCTTAAAATATTCAAGTAATCAAACCATATTAGCAAGCCACAAAATTAGTGGTGGGTTCGAATTCACTTTCTCTAATATTATGTTAAACACACACATGGAATGGATAGGTAAATGAGATTGAATATTGAATATTCTATTATTCACAAAGATATACATTTATAAGGAGTTGTCTATAATGCGACTTTTTGGAGATTCCGGTGACGGAATCCGGCAGAAGAAATGAGGTTAAATCTTGATTTTTAGCAGTTAAAATGGTTTTTTAACTGCATATTTGGATCAGCACCCTGAAAACCCCTGGGAGCCATTGATTGTTGCAGAAAACTAGCTATCAAACTTGGGATTCCAATGAATTGCTGCCGGATTTTGACCGGAAAAATCCGCCGGAAAAGCTTTCAAAAAGTCGCGTTATAGACTACTGCCATTTATAATACATCCTCATGATCGTTGGTTTCATATTCCAAGTTCTCTTCGACTTTAGTGACTGTTCACATTCCTCCACACCGACCCTTAGTGGATTAGGCATTCAACAATGGTCTAAAGAAAGCTCCCACGGCTTGGTACTCAAGTCTTGACAAGTATCTACAAAAACAACATACTTCAACCTTTATATGAAAATAGATAATGAAAATATGTTAATCATTGTGGTATATATAGGTGATATTATTTTTGAAAGCGATTTTGACATAATGAGCAAATATTTTGCAAAAGAAATGTAGAATTAATTTGAAATGTCCATGCTAGGAGAATTGTCATTATTTTCTACGATTACAAGTTATTCAATCTGGGAAAGGCATATTCATCTCCCAAACTAAATACACTAAGGAAATGTTGAACAAATTTGGGATGGAAAAATGTGCACATGTTAGTAGACCCATGGGCACATGATGCAAGTTGAGAAAATATGATGACTCCCATGATGCAAGTTGAGCAAATATGATGACTCCCATAATGCAAATCAAATGATGTACAGGTCAATGATTGGAAGTTTACTATATTTGACAACATCAAAAATAGATGTCATGTAAGCAGTAAGAATTTTTGAAGATTACAATATACACCAAAGGAGACCCATGTGCAAGCAGTAAAGATAATACTTCGATATTTTAAGTGCACTCTCGACTTTTACATATCGTATTGAAGAAGCAAAGTCTTTACTTTAACACCATATATAGATGTATATTGGGAAGGAAGTGTACATGGAAAGAAAAGTACAAGTGGAGGAGCATTATTTTCTAAGCAATTGTCTATTATCTTGGTTGAGAAAGAAACAAATATCAATCTCTCTTTCCATAGATGAATTTGATACATTGCAGTAGAAACATGTAGTCAAGTTCTTTGGATGAAGAAGACTCTGAAGGATCTCAAGGTAGAATAAGACTAGCCAATATCAACCATATGTGATAGTACATTTGCATTCAAAATTTCAAAGAACCCTTTAATGCATTCAAAAATAAAACACATTCCCATAAAGTATAAATTATTAAAACTGCACCGTGCCATATGATATGGAATGAATGGAATATCTGCACGGATTCTTGACTAGACAAAAATCACTCTTCATTTGGTCTGCCAAATTCTTTTCCTATGGCTTTCCTACAAAAGCCTCCACAGGGTCCACTCCTTGGGATGGCAGAAATGTTATGCGGTGGATCAACATGTCAGTGATCGGGATGGGCCCTCCCAACCAGAGGCATCGATCATGTACCCGTGTCATCAATTGGCACACACAAACTATGTTAATAGTGGTGTGACTGAAGTGCGTCACCCACAACATATTTAGGAACCCCACGCCTCAACTCCAGCCACCCAGTTCATCAGTTCAAGCCGCATGATGCCCGACTCTTCATATTAGATATTGAGGTACTTACTCGGTGCCAACTATGGAAACTTCTCGTGGTCCCTGAGGTCCCAATCCTCCATTTTCAAGTTTGGTATCCGACATAGCATCAGACCCTTAAACAAAACATTCTCTAGCAGCAAAGGCGTAGAGACCATAAACTTTGTGGAATCCGAGTCTTTGGGGACTTTCGCCATGGATTTTCTAAGTGGTATATATGGCTGTAGATGGGTTATTAATGCAGCCCCCTCTGTGTCAATCTCCTCTACTCCTCCGCGTAGTTCTTCGACATCTAGGTCCAAGGGCTCCATCAGCTGTTTGGACCTATCCATTTTTCCCTTATGGTGGATTTCAATCGGGTTTTTTCGCAGTGAGTGTCATACCAATGCTTGTTGGGGCTTCCTATTCTTCTTATCTTCTACTATGGAAGTAGATGGCTTAGGCCTTGGAAACCTAGGTGCGATAGTAGGCAACCCTATAGGTATAGGTTGGGCCACCTCTATCTCATGTGGCGTTGCAGTTATTCTCTCGAGGATTATCTTGTGATGCCAATTAGGACGTTTTCAAATTTTGGCTGTGAAAGAATGCTCTCCCAATCCTTATCAGACATTACAACATTGTTCTAGATATAAGTGAAAGTACAACAACTTAAGGAAAATTCTAAGGGAGAAAAGTGTTCAAATGTGGGGCGAGATGCCATATTTATAGCTCAATTTGAATTCAAGTCTGTCTGTTCCGTCTAATTCCACATCATTAATGTGTTTTTGGCGGCATATTTCCAAAGATATGCATCTTAAATGCTCCCCCCCCGTCTCCTTGTAACGGAAAAATTGCCATCTAATCAGCTATAGTGCTTCCAATGGTCACCTTTTGGTCCAGCTACGTAGGACCCACCATCATAGCGTAGATCCTTCATCACAGCTATCCTTTGTGCCTTGTGCTGATTCATCACGTAGCCCTATTACTTCGTCCAACCTTTCTTTTCCTAGTGTAGTTTATAGTCTCACGGTCCCTTGCAACCGCTTGGATCACCAAGACTATCCTGCATCCGTATAGTCATTACACAGTGATCCAAATTGGATCCATAAAAGACTATCAAAGAACCATGACTGTATCAGGATGAAACAAATCTGTAAAGAATACAAAACAGCATCAAAAACACCCTGAACTAGTGGCAATGGCAGCCAGCGTGGAATGACGAGGACCTCGGTCAAAGTGCGTTGACTAAGACCCATGGAGACTGTGTAGGAGGTCAAAGTAGCCCCTGGGAGCCCCGGATCAAGAAAAGGAGGTGATTTTTGATGCTCGCTGGGCGACCAGGGCCAAAATGGAGGAGCCTTAAGCACTCAGTCGCATTGGGAGCCGGAGAACCACGGGCAGAGAAATGAAAAGCATTAAAAGGACAAAGGCGGGACCCGCACTCTGGAAATTAGTGGTATTGATCGGGGCGCCCTAAAACGGTAAACGGTTTTGGAGAAGAGTGGAGCCATCTCACTCAACGATCGATGCATGGCATCGGAGGAGAGAGAAAACCACCTTTGATTGCGTGCTATCGGTCGAGCAAGTCAACTGCGCGGGATGTGTGTATGATGTTGGATCTGGAGGAGCCCAGATCTGATGGCTGAGATTGCACTCGATGGAGGAAGCGAAATCGACAGGGAATTAAGCCGTGTTATAAAGGGATTTGGAATCCGTTTGATTGCCACAGTGGAGGAAGAATGCATCCACAACGTAACTGGAGAAATGAATCGACAAGCAGGCTGGCACTATTCAGATGGGGACACGTGGCCACTCCCTGAGCGTTCATGCTGACACTGAACAGGGAACTCCAAGCGCAACTGTAGAAGGTGAATCGACAGAGGCAGAAGAGGAACCGAGTGGGCATGAGTTTGAATGGCTAAAAGCCATGAACAACGAAACAGAATAGACAGCCAAGTCAGGTGATGTTTGAGAGATGAGGAAAGAAAAGACCAGAATCCCGAGAGGAGGATGGAATACATAAAGAAGAAGACAGTAAAGCAAGAGAAAAGCAGGAAGAGACAGAGGGTCGAGCTGACGCAGCGGCAGCATCGAGCACCACTGAGCTTGAGATATTTGAGCCACCCCATAGAGGGATCTATCCGAGTTGAGCACTACATTGGGCTCTTACCACTATAGACCAAAAGGCCACAGAGTTGGTGGGAAGAAGAGACTGTGTACTCCAGTGGCTTGGGGAATCCAAGAACCACCCTGCCAAGCAAAACCAGCTTTAGGGGAACTCACATTCAGTCCCTGCATTGTAATTCTCTATTTAAAGACACAATAAAACAAGGCCACCACTGAAAGTTGGACCAGAGACGTAGCTCTCGAGAATAGGGTGAAATCCTTATTAAAATTTCTTGTGTCTTTATGGTTTCTTATTGTATTCCTCTGTTGTCTTTCCATTTGAAATGTATGTGTATTGGCAATCTGATTGATCCATTGCTTAAATAACATAATATACACACTAGCACATGAGTCTGTAATACCTTTTGTTAAATAAATCTTTAACTGGTGTCACTCATAGGGTGAATATTAGATCAAGTGGTATGAGAGCTGTGGGTTGTAAGGTTATACAAGCTTTTGTTGGTTTAGCTATGAATGCTCACTAGATCAAATCTCAAATTAGGAGAAGGAGAGTTGGTGGAAATTAATCCTGAAATTGGGAGAGTCTATTCTCGGAAGACAATGTTAGAGGAAGGTTCTATTGGGCCAGACCCTCAATTCATAGAAAGTTTCCTAGCTATAAAGTCTATGGTAGGAGAAATATATAGGGACTTTAGAAAGCATAAGGATGAAGATTCATCAGGCTATAAACAAGATAAAGAAGAATATGAATCTCATTCCCATGACCACTCAAAAGGGAAAGGGAAATAAGAAAGCTTTCCTACACCTCCTAATAGCCTTGTGCATAATAAGTAAGCATCTTTGATTAAACTAGATGTTAAATTTGATTTGCCTATATATGATGGAGAGCTAAATGCTGAAAAGTTGGACAATTGGATTAGACAAATTGATGTGTATTGCAGGGTACAGAACATAGACTCGGACAAGAGTAAGATTCAGCTGGCAAGCCTACGCCTAGGAGGCACTACCTTGGTTTGGTGGGAGGGCAAAACCCAAGCTGATATGAAGAAGCATGGTAAGACCATCTCTGTCTGGAGTGAATTTGTTGTTGCAATAAAAAAGCAGTTCTATCCATTGGCCTACATGCAACAAGCCATGATGAGTTGGCAAACTATTCAGCAGTTGAAAGGCAAAAGTGTACAAGGGTATACTCAAGAGTTCATAAAGAGAGCATTGATGTTGGGTATCTCATTAGACTCACTGGAAACTCTTTTGAAGTACATTGGTGGTCTACACAGCTACATGAGGCATACCATCCTCATGTTTAATACCACTACTATAGATGAGGTATATGTACAAGCTACTAATCTAGAAGCTAGAGGAAAGAATGGAAATCTAGAAGTTGGGGGACCATCCCAACCCATTGTGAGAAAGAGCAAGGAGAAAAGAAAGTAGAAGTGGAAAGCAAGGAAGGCTAACATTGCATAGAAAAGAAAAGCTTCATGCACTCACTGTAAAAAGGATGGGCATGATGATGAGCACTGTTGGATTCTACATCCAAAGCTGAGACCTAAGAAGTCAGAGGGCAAGAAGAAGAAGACTGCTGCAGCTATTCAGAAAGATTTTGGGTCAAAATCGGGAGATGAAACAATCCTTGCAGCCATAGGTATAAAAGGTAAGAATTCTGAGGCATCTACTAGTAATTCTGCTCAATCTGTTATTGATGAAGAACATGAGAGAAAAAGACATGAGCTTTTCCATATTCGAGTTGTTTCCAAAATCAAAAGATTGATACTTTGTTTGATATTGTCTCACAAGTAAATCTAATTTCTGAAGCAATTGTAAAGAAATTGGGATTAACAACTACACCTCATAAGAAACCATACCCATTATGATGGTTGAATGACAAAGCACAACTACAAGTGACTAGACAGTGAAAATTCAAGTTTTCTTTTGGGTCAGCATTTGTAGATGAGGTTGAGTTAGATGTAATTCCTTTGGATATATGTGGAATTTTTTTAGGAAGTCCTTACTTG
>APFE030602354.1:192518-213193 GCA_000404065.3 Pinus taeda | reverse complement strand
GAAGCTGAATAGACTAAGTAGTCCAAGAGACCTTGGGATGTGAAACCCAACGGTCACATAATGTACTATAAATGTATATCTCTTGTTAATAAAAATTGTACTTGCATGATTTATCATTCATATTGTTCTTGCTCCCATGTGTGTTTAACAAATTGCTTGTGTCTTTATGGTTGCTTACTGTATTCCTCTATTGTCTTTCCATTTGAAATGTCTGTGTATTAGCAATCGGATCGATCCATAGCTTAAATAACACATAACACACACCAGCACATGAGTTTGTAATACCTTTTGTTAAATAAATCTTTAACTGGTGTCACTCATAGGGTGAATAACAAATCACACAAGGGTGGGATCACCCTAATACAGATTCAATCAACTCCCATTGACTTTTCCCATAAATAATTCCCCATTCAGCTTCGTGAGCTGAACTCTGCCTCCATCGGTAATCTTCTTAATAATATATGGCCTTGGCCAATGCGTTTGGAACTTCCCCAGAAACTTTGTGAACTTACTATACCAAATCATCGGTCTTAAAGGTATGTTGTTTGATATGGAAATCAGGCCCTACCTTTTCACGATACTTCTGTACCTGCTGATAAAAACCTGCCAAAACCGATCTTCCTCTAATTGAATGAGCTACATGAGCTATTCTTCCATGGTATCCTGATTAGCCATGTCGGAAATCGCAGCAATTTGCAAACTGGGCACTATGTATTCCATCATCATCATAGCTTCCTGTCCATAAACCAATCTGAATGACATTTGTCGTGTCAACTTCTTGCAGGTAGTTCTATATGCCCATAGAACAACGGGTATGCACACATCCCAATCATTTCACTTTGTATTTTAAATATTTTTTAAGGCATTCTCCATAATTTTGTTAAATGATTCTACAGTGTGATTCGCTTGAGGATGATACAATGTACTCTTCTAGTGGTACATCTGGAATTCTTCGAGCATAGCAAAAATTGTCTCATTTAATAAGTGTGAACCTCTATCACTCATCAAGATCTTCGAGCAGCCAAACCGAGTCAAAATATACTTGGAGATGAACTTCGTAGTTGTAGCTATGGTACAATCCTTCATAGGCTATGCCTCAACCCACCTGGTTAAATATTCAGTCGATGTAATGATGTACCTGGATCCAGTCTTCTTTCCTAGTGGCTGAATTGGTCCTATGAAGTCTATTGCCCAATTATCAAACACATGCAATGAAACTTGAGGATTTAGAGGTAATTCATCTCTTCATGGTGGTCTCCTTGTCCTTTGGCAAACATCACATGCCCTGCAATAAACCTTAGAATCCTTATGCATAGTTGGCCACCATAGTCCTGCTTTTAGAATCTTCTGCACAATTTCTCTTCCTGCATAATGTCCTCCTATGACTCCTCCATGCGCTTTAGCAAGGATACTTTTTTCGTTCATACTTCGTGACATATCTCTGCAATATTTCATTAGATCCCATTTTATATAAATGTCCTGTGATAACAGAGAAATGTGCAACCCTGACCACCAATTCCTTCTTTTGCTGTGTCGAATACCCCTCATGATTTATACCTGTAGACAAGAATTGGATTATGTCTATGAAATAGTCATCAGCAACACACATAAAATAGTTGTGCATTAGGAAATCCTTCCTCCAAACTTGTAGGTTCGTCACCATTCTCAATCCGCGAGAGGTGATCTGGTCCATCATTTAGTCTCCTTGGCTTCTCAATTACCACAAAGTCATATTCTTGAAAGATCATAAACCATCGAAAAATTTATCCCCCAACACAGGCTTGTTGACCAAGTACTTCAAAGAAGAATGATCTATGTACATCTTGAAGTGCACCCCCAACAAGTAGTGTCTGAATTTTTGTAGCACATACACCATTGCTAATCCTTCACACTCTCTAGTAGAATAATTCTTTTCTAGCTTCGATAACTTTCTACTTGCAAATGTTATCGCATGATCGATATCACCTTCACCTAGTTGGGTGAGCACAACTCCTAGTGCTATGCAGGATGCATCTACATATACTCCTTATAGTCGGTGAACACTAAAATGGGCGTGGTGACCATTTTCTCCTTAAAAACATCCAAACTCTTCTGGTAGTCATCGCCCCAGCAAAATGTCACATCCTTTTTCAACAATCTTTCCATGGGCACAGTGATGTCCACATACGCCTTGATAAATTTCCTGTAGTACCCTCTATGGCCCAACATCGCATGTAGTTTCTTGACATTCTTTGGAGGCTCCAGATTAATAAATACTTTAATTTTGGTAGGGTCTACCATCAACCCGTGCTTATAGACTACATGGTCCAATAGTATCCCATATGGTACGAAAATATATGTTTGTTCAAATTAAGGGAAATATGATACCTTCGACATGTATCCAACATAAGGCGAAGGTTGGGAACATGTCCCTTAACTAGCCCCAACATAGTCCAATCATCGAAGTAGACTTCCAAAAACTTGTGAATAAATTCCTTGAAAGCAGTGACTACTACCCTAGAGAAAATTGCAGTGGTGTTCTTAAGTCTGAAAGGTATAACTGTACACTAAAAATACCCCCATTCAGTAGTGAAGTTAGTCTTACTTCAATCCTCCGACACGATCTTGATCTGATGGTACCCTAAGAACCCATTAGTAAATGAGTAAGCCTCCTGGCCTCCAACATTTTCCAGTACTTCGTCTGTGAATGGCATAGGAAATGGATCATGGACACAAGCATCATTTAACTTCCCTAAGTATACACATATCTAAATTTTTCCCTGCATTTTCTTCTCCTAAACCACCATGGGACTAACCCAACCCGATTCTTTGACAGGTTTGATAATCCTTGTTGCAAACATCTTATCCAATTCAACATGCACTTTTTCCTTGTACCTAGGATTCAATCAATAGGGGCGCTGCTTTACTGCCTTCACATCCAACTTTAAAGTGATATTCATGACACACAGATCCCATACTATCCCTTTCAAATCAGAGAACTTGGTGGGAAACAAGTCTTGATACTCTCGTGGTAGCTCCGCAACTTTTTCCACTATATCTTCATCCCAATGATCACCTATGTTTGCAAACTTCAACTGTGCTTCTGATCCAATATTCACCTTCTTGGTCTTCAAAGGCTGTGAGATAACAGGGACTTCCTCTTGAGGCCCTGTGACTTCGCGTTGTCCTTTCGACTCAGGAATATTGATATTCCTAAGATCTTCTTTGCCTTCCTCAGTGGTCACATTGTAACATTCCAGTGCATGGCGCAGTTGCATGCTCCAATATAGTTGTACTCGTGCAACAGGTTCTTTAGGCATTTGGAATATTTCATCTTTGATCTCTTGTAACACTTCATCAATACATTTAAATCCATCTTCAAAGCTAAAGGTTAACAAAAAACTTTCCTTCAAGACATCCCATTCTGCAGTTCCATGTCACAACTCCGTTTCTAGATACCAATTCATCAGAATCGTATCCAAAGTATGGAAAAATATATGAACCCATTTTGGCTTTCGTTCTTGTCCCCAAGCTTTCATCCATCTAGCCATATGTACGTGTGGATCATCCCTCCCTTTTATTTCTCCATAATGCAGGTATTAGCATACCCAAACCGTAACTTCATCATCTGCTAGTATTCCTTCCAGTCTTCAAATTTGTTCTTATGTGTACCCCACCATCTGGAAAGTATAGCTCTTAGCACGAGGTCTAATGCTTGCAATCAATGTTCCTCCAGTACATCCCTTTCAAATTTATCCAGAAATAAATAGACATCTTCTAAACCATCATAATGCATTAAATTGCATACCTTAGTGGATACACATCAGAGTGACTTTGTATGCGTGTTTCATTAGAGCGACGATACCTCATGCAACATGTTTTTCTAGTGTTCAGGCTCCTCATATTAATCTGAATTACAAGAGTTTTGCTTCTCCCACGTAATTCAACCATCCACAGTAGGGTTGATCCAATCTTCATATCGTGCAATCAGCTTCTAGATTTTCTCAATATCGTCATCCTCTTCATAATCGCGGACTGGTTCAATATACTGCGCACCTTCGGCTAGGTCTGATGGTGCAATAAAATTCAGTTCTTTCTTTTCGAATGTCATACTGCGCTTCTTCAGATTGATGATTGCGTTCATATCAAATGCCCAATCGATTCCAAGCAATGTTGGATATGGGTTACTGTCATCCACTATTTCAATCACTTCAAAATCGGCTATGGCGCACGCCCCTTCAATATCCACAGTCACTCCATGTAGGGACTCCATAGGAATAATCTTCTGCTGATTGGCCATTCTCAACTGGATCGGGAACTACTATAGCACTAGTCTTCCTGTTCTTTCCCAGGTTTTCTTTGGCAGAACATTTGCATCAGACCCTAAATCAAGAATTACCTGGTCCATTTTGTATTCTCCAATTTGCGCAATCAATCTCATTTTGCAACTAATCATTTTCTTACTTTTGCCCACCTTATGTATCATGTGCTATTATGGTAGAGACTTATTCTTGCCAGTGCATTTATCTATCAATTCTTGCATTCCTTCTACTACCTTCTTATCCCTTAGGAGTTTCATGTAGGTTTTTCAAAATGATAATAATAATGACGGGTCTGCTTCCTGCTTTGAACCGGTATCTTTAGGCTTTCCCATATCTTGAGTCCTTGATGTAGAAGCTCCTTCATCCACGAAGCTCCTTTTTCTTCCATAAACGTTTCCTTCACCTTATTTACATAAAATCTAGTTTCCTTATCAGCAGCCTTGTGAACCCACACATTTTCCTCTCCTTTCTTCCCTTTATCTCCCCCGGTAGCTATGCCACTTTACGTGATAATATTAACACTAGGACCCTCTTCACGTAGTTTAGATCTCATAATTTTGATGTTTTAGGTAGTTATTGAGTATGAGTCTTATTTTCTTACATCGTCGTGATGAGAATAGGGAAGTCTTCTATGATATGATCAAACTGGCGAAAATATTGACATGAGGGGTGTGGTGGATTTTGACAATCACGCGCAAAGTGACCTTGTTCTCCATAATTGTAACAGATGATCTGGAAATGACCTCTTCCAACCCCTCCGCCCCATCCTTTTCCTCATCCCTAAAACCCTCTGTGCACAGAAATTGTGCCTTGATTTAGAATACGAGCCTCCATTTGTACTCTATATGTTGTTTTTTGTCCATCATTAATTCGTAACTTCGGAAATTGTGCTCATCATGACTCGCAGACTTACAGAAATTAAAGAACAAATGCTATGGGTTATGCACAAACTTCTGTAGTAAATGGAAATTATCCATTATATGTTTTCCTATAATCTGATAAATAGCGCACCATGGTACCACTCCATACTTGGTCCAGCAGGGTTCTCTGGTTTCAAGGGGATAGGACCCCCTCCAACTAGATAATTCTGGTACACCAGGCAATGATACTTATCATGACCCTAGCCTTTACATTTCGAGCACCATACTTCCGTGTGGACCTCATTCTGGACATATTCTCCCTTCTTGAGGCTCTGCAACTCCATATGCAGGCTAGACAACTGTGACTGAGTCTACTGCACTCCCATATTCATATCCTGAATGGGTGGGGATTCTAGTTTCATAGAAATCTCTAATGCCTTCACTTGTGTCTCGATATTCTACTGTGACAGTGGCAATCTCAAATGGGGAAATATCGAAGAAATGTACCATTCATTGTGTTGATCATCTGTGATCTGCATATTATCTTGTTGAAGCAAGCATTTCAAACTCTGATCAAAGTCCCATGCAGACTCATTCACCTTCTGTTGGATCTCTTTTACCTCCATCATAGACTGGGCTTGTGACTTAGGCTTCTTGAATTCATTATTGAGTTCCTTCTTCGTCTCGTCCAGTGTTACATTTAGATGAGCCGAACAATACATAATGTACCAGCTTAGTTCTCTATCTTGTAGTGCTATAACCAACTGTGCTTTCTTCAAGTCATCATATGTAACCTGTTGTAACTTCCACACAACATCTTCTACAAACCAAAATTGTTCAGGGTCTTTTGTCCCCATACCCCTGAATATGGGCATCTTCATAGCATTGGCCATATTGAATAGTGGAGGTGGAGATGGTGGTGGAGGTGGATGTGTATATATAGGTGTGTGAGGTGGAGGTGATGGTGGAGGTGGAGTGGATGGATTTGGTATCCCTGCGATACATTGCTTTACCATCTGCAACGCACCTAGGGGTGTCTTCATAACACTACTTTCTTCATCACTATCAGACATTCCCAACACAGGACTGTACTCAGCACCTGAATCTAGATCAGTTCTGAATTTTTTTCCACTTTGTGTAGATCCTGTCGGATCTCTTCTAAAAATTAATTTAATGGAATAACCCTTTTCTCGCACAATAGCATTTTAACCTAGGTTTTCAGGGACTTCAGATACTTACCTCTTAGTCCTTTGAAAAACCATTGTTCAGCTTCACTATAACTGACAGAGGTATCGATTGTGAACACAACAACGAAACCACCCAAAATCTATCAATCTAGTAATCAATAGCCCTCGGTGATCTTGTTTTCTAAAGCTTTTGGGTGCCTGACCAATTATGGAGTCCACATAATAGGGTTATCCAATTTCCAAGTACCTTGGGTATCTGCCAATTTAGACAACCACTGGTGTAATTCACATGGAAAAGAACATAAAAATATTTCATGCTCTTTTGTATATAGGTATCTATTCAACCTCTCTTCCTTCGATAGGTGTGTATTGCTATTTTCCTGGGATGCGAATTCATGTAGCTTCTGATCTATCCACTTCTCGATTTCCTTCTTAGTTGGGAACCATTTATTCCACATCACACATTCCTTAGACAAATCCCAGTCCTAACAACAAAACCATTTGTTGGCTTGAGGGGGTCTGGAACCAAGTTCAAAGTTAGTTGCGCCAACCAACAAAACCCTTCACTATTGGCCCTCTCGGTAACAAACTATGTAGCGCAGTGATCCGGGTTCCTCTAGCTAACACAATCATCTAAGATCTTTTACTTTTGTGATGTCGTTAGAATTTTATTTTAAAGAGCATAAATAATATATGTGCATGCTTAAACAAGAGGAAACATGACAACGGTCAGCAAATCTAAACAAAATACATTTGATAATGGAGTTCATCGAGTGTGGACTATGTCTCCAGTCCTGGTGTCAAGGTGGTGTTGATCACTTTATATAATGATGGAAATGATGATGATGTACATGGAAAACACTTTGTCATAACAAGGACATATTCCCTCAATCAAGGGTGGCTTGTCTCTCCACGAGACATACCACTTACCGAAATTCTCACTCAAGAAGGCTTCCTCTCAGCATGAGAAACTAAAATTATCTCACACAATGTGGCAATGAGCATCCATTCAACATATTTACATATGGATCTCAACAAAATTACATAGCAATACAAGCTAAATACATCTCACATAATGTTACAAAATCAATCCCACAACATAACATCAAACAGGGATCTCAAAACAAAATACATCATCTCAGCAATTATGAAGGAAAACATGACATGACCAATTCATGTACCTTCACTTTTGAATTTGGATGAAAAATGGAAGGCTTTGCTGCAAAAATAGACTGAACTACTGAATTTATTTCATCGAGAGGTGTAAAATTGACTATCCATTTGTCGAATTTGAACATTGTCAAAATTTGGGCCTGTAAGAATCTCTTAGATTCCTCGTTATTCTCCAAAGATTCTATTATTTGGGCTGACTAGAGATCTGCTACTCAAATCACATATCTTATCTCACCATTGTGATCCTTGCGATCTTCTTAGACTTTTGAGTATAAATTTGGTTGCATTCTAACTCTGGAGAATTTTAGTCTCCAAGGAATCTGGAAGATTCCCTCAAGATTCTTCAAAGATTATGATCAGCTGGGAATCTACAAATCTGCTGCTCAGATGGTGATTCCAATTTCACCATCACATTCCATATGAAATTTTGGTTTAAATGACTGTAAGCTTCATATCATTGTGGTGTACTACCTGTTCAACGCTTCGTTCCTCCATTGGTTCTCCCTCCCCCTAACTGAGCAACAAAATTGGATTTAAGTACCAAATCGTGGGTAGAGTTAACAACAATCAAGCTATTGGCTTGTTGGTAAGTTGGCGAAATTAGGAGCGAGGAGGTTGGGGGATCAAATCCCGCCCCTTCTAAAGTTGGTGTGCAGTTGGTTTTTAATGGTGTGTTATATTTATATGATATACCAAAGTTTTTTTGTGACGACGGAGATTAATAAAAAAAATTACAATGGTATATGACATATATAATAATTTTTTGTTTTAATATGGTTTAAATTGGAACCACAACATGGGTGGGGCCAGCGATTCCACTGGAGATGGGTTCGACTCCCGCCGATTTTAGCTATGCGGTTAAAGTTGGCTTGACCATATATATATTTGTTACATTATATGGAGAGATGTGGGGTGGCGAGGGTGGTGGCTTGCCACCTCCTTTCATTTTTTTTGTTTTTTTATGCTTTATAATGTATTTTCTAATTTGACTGAAACCAAGGGTTATTAGACAAATTATGTAGGCCACAATTTTTCTAGCCCGGTGGCTAGATTCTGGTGACCGCTGCTAGTGCAATTTGTAGGTCCATTAACCCTACCACTTGGCCAAGTCAACCCTGAACTTTGACTGGTCCTATCTCCTCCATATGAGATCGTATTTGAGTGTCATTCAAATTGTTGGAATCAGGGCGATGAGCACTTTGATCTAGTGCTAGTTTGGGAGCAATCTAACCAATTTGAATTTTGACCATTTCTGAGCCCTCTTGGACTTTTGCATGTGTCTAGAGCCACCTAGATCAATCTTCCCAATTGAGGAGCTTTTGTTCCTCCAAAAGCATGAAAATAATCTGCAACTTCTTTGTACCTTGTTTGCACTACAAGTGTCCTGATAGATCACCCTTCCTTCTCCTTCACCTTTCTTCTTCGGAGTCATAAGCGATGAGCTAATACCTGCATCCTCTGCAAACCTATAATACATTTATGCAAATTACGAGCTTAATTTACATGACCAACTAATGACCCAAACATCCCATACTTGCCACGAGTTTATAACACATACTCTGTGGTCGAGTTTACATCAAAATGGAAACAAAAACCCTAGCTATCAAAATAAGGCCAAACATCATTGTTGCTTCAACAAGTGATGGGAAACACATCATCACTTCTACATTTTAAATTGCAACACATTATTTACAAAGATAAGGCCAAACACAATTGTTGCTTTGACAAGTGATGGAAACACATCATCACTTTCACAGCTTAAAATGCAACACAAAATAAGGCCAAACATCATTGTTGCTGCAACAAGTGATGGAAAACACATCATCACTTTTACATTTTAAAATGCAACACATGATTGGCAAAAATAAGACCATGACATTCTAACACACCTAGAAAAACCATTTCTCACTTATCAAGGTGAACAGGTCGCCTCCTTGTGGCGCATTCACTGGTCGAACAACTGTTTCATCTGGTTCATGCTCGGATGATTTGTCCTTGCGATGTTGTTCTATATGGAGCCTCCAACATGTGGCTCTTTGATGACCACCTTCGTCGCAATGACTACAATAAGCCTTCTTCCTCCATATCTTATTTACCTTCTTCTTTGCCTATTGTTGATAGGGTCTTTCATGCCTCATCTTTTTCCATGTTGCTATTTTTTTCCAGCACTTAGCAAACATATGGTTATGCAATCCACAAAAACTGCAAGTTCTTTTATGCCATGATTTTTGTTCATTATTAACAATATGGTTGTAATAAAAATGAACATTAGAGTACAGAGACTAGTTATACCTTTTTTATTGGTCTCTGGTATGATCATGGGAACAAGAGATTGCCTCAGCTCTTTCTTCGCAATGTATACTTTCATGGGATGATGGTGATGTGTTCCCATCATTCTCTTTCCTTGATGGTCTCAACAATGTCTCAAAAGAATCTAACACCCTTGAGCACCCTCCTTCGTTGTATCCCAAACTTGCAAATCGAGGTCTTTGCATGACCTCCAATGGCTGAGTTATGCCTTGGCTATTAACACCAAGTCCTTCTTCTTCCTTGTACCTCGTCTTGGTAAGGAGCCTCATGTTTGTCCCTGTAATTGGTATCTCCACATTTCCAACAAAAATTATACTATGTGAAGATGAAATTGAAGGCAAATCAACATCTTTTACCTCCACTGTCGAGTTGGAAAGAACTGATGAGGGTTTCTCATCATTTGTTGTTGGTGGTTCGTTGGTTGTCTTGGTGCCACAGGGGATTCACTGGGGGAGAAATACCATACCACGTGCATTCATATTGGGGAATATGTGTTGAGGAAAAAATGACATAACATATTGAGAATATAATAGAGTGTAAAGGGTTTTTATATTGGCACGTATAAAAAATGGAGCTCAAAGTTAATGAAAAAATATAAAGGGGTATAAAAAATGTCAATGGAAAAATGGATACCTACAATATCTAGTGAAAGTAGGGGTGTTTTAAATTGGGAAGGTGACTTGGGTTCATATTGGTAAGGGATTAAATAATGTCATTTTTAGAGGTATTTTCTAATATGTAGTCAAATTAAGGGTATTGTTTAGTATGCCTTGAATGCACGTGCTATGCCAGAGGTTCTTTGAGTGAAGCCCCCATGCTTGGTGCACTCCCCAACTTCCTTCTTGACATACCCAAGTCTTGCCTGATGGGGTAATTTCTCTACTTTGATGGGGTTTATAATGCATTGTCTATTAATGCAGAGGCCCTTCCCTTGATACCCCATTCTCTTGACAACTTGGAGCTAATTCCTGTGGTATGATATTCAAAAACAATGAAATCATCATCAAGAAACATACATGAAGTTAGAGAATTACTTTTTACCTCACAGGGGTCACGTTGTAGCTTTTCCAAGGCCTCATCCTTAGCTTGCAGCTGGAGTAGTAGCCTATGTTTCTCCTCTTTCTCTTCCTGTAGAAGCCTCCTTAATTCAGCAAGCTCTACTTGAAGACTTCGGTCATTTCGCTTCAATTCTTCCAAGGCTGCCTATGTGTCTTGTAACTCAAGCTGTAATTGATGCTTCTCCTCTTTCTCTTCTTGTAGAAGCATCTTCAATTTAGCGTTATATCCCTGAAGATTTTGGTTGATCTCCTCATTCAAATGATGAGAAGATGATGAAGGCAATGAGTGTACAATGGAATATATGGATGAAGCAATGCTTTCTGATATCTCTACCTAGTCCTCTCTTCTCTTCTCATATGCTTCATACATTATGTCCACCATTTCGGACATTCACAGGAAGGTCTCGTACATTTTTTTGTCATCCTCCATTACTACACATTCAATTGTTCACGCTTGTAATTCACATCAGTGAGAATACTGATATGATACCAAACTTGATCTAGCTTCCTTTAGCTACCAAAATCATCCAATATCTTTTACTTCTATGATGTTGTTATAATTTCATTTTAAAGAGCATAAAAGAACATATGTGCATGTTTAAACAAGAGGAAACATGACAATGATCAGCAAATCAAAACATGAGACATTTGATAACGGAGTTCATATAGTGTGGACTACGTCTCTGGGCCCAGTGTCAAGGTGGTGTTGGTCACTTCATAAAATACTAGAAATGATGATGATGTACATGGAAAAAACTTTGTCATAGCAAGGACATATGCCCTCAATCAAGAGTGGCTGGTCTATCCACAAGACGTTCCACTTACAAGAATTCTCACTCGAGAAGGCTTCCTCTCAACATGACAAACTAAAATGATCTCATACAATGTGGCAATGATCATCCCTTCAAAATAGCTACATAGGGATCTCAACAACAATACATATAAATACAAGCTAAATAAATCTCACATAATGTGACAAAATCGATCCCACAACATAACATCAAATAGGGATCTCAAAACATAATACATCATCTTAGCAATTATGAAGGAAAACATGAGATGACTAATTCATGTACCTTCACTTCTGAATTTGGTCAAAACATGGAAGGCTCAGCTACAAAAATTGACTGCACCACTGAATTTCTGTCGTCGAGAGGTGTAAAATTGACTATCCATTTGTCAAATTTCGGCACCGTCAAAATCTGCGCTTGTATGAATCTTTTAGATTCCTCGTGATTCTCGAAAGATTTTGTTCTCTAGGCTAATTGGAAATCTCCTGCTCAAATCACAAATCTTCTCTCGCCATCATGATCCTTGTGAGATGTTGGGACAAGGTTCCCTAAGGTCAATTTTGGGGCAAAAGCCCAAGTTTTGGGGCTGAAAGCCCAAGTTTTTGTATGTAAAGTGTAAAATCTCCACAAGTTGTGGTCGCGGAGCGTGTAGATGCAAAATGTCATAAAAGGGTTTCACCCTTTGTTTATGTAAGTTGTGTCAGCTTTAGTAGGGATTGTATAAAAAGGAGAGTCTTAGAGAGTCTAAGGCAGTTTAGTTCAGTAAGTTTGAAGACAAATGTAATGGTTCAATAGGAGCTAAGGGTGAAGAGTCTTAGAGTAGAAGAGAGGCTTTGTGGCTATGTGCGCAGAGGCCTGGAGTAGAGTCCGTAGCTGAGTGCGCGGACCCCTGCATCTGAGTGTGCAGGGTAGGTTTGAGTCTGTAAGCAAATCTGGAATATCAATAAAGAGACTATTCAATAAATATCTGTGTTTTATCTGTTTACTTCTGTTATGAATGAATGTGTTTATGTTATGATGAATATTGGGCTTCTGATTTAATGTTGTATTGATGCATGATTCACCATGGTTTACATTATTGTATGAATGCAAGTAATAATATTTGTTTACGTGAAGAATATCTTAATGCATGCTAAATATATCAAACACTTAAGCCGATCTGGGTAATAACAGACTTAGGAGTGATTACAAAGGCATGTAAGTGATAGGTTCGCCTATTTAGGGTCCACGAAAGATTTTCATATACCTTCACGAAGGTCTAGAGGTTGGTAAGAGGAAGTTATATCGATAAACCTCAAGGGCTTATCGACCTGCACGAAAGAAAAAGGGTATAAAATGACATCATAACCATCTTCGGGTGCAGAAACATGGTTCTAGCACCCCCCCATACTGCTTCGGGTGAGACTTCAGTTTGTGCTCCTCATGTCTATGCTGAAAGGGCCAGTAGTGTAGGGATTTGTTTGGAAAACTTAAATCTAAACCTGGGTCAGGACCCAGTAAGCCAACAAATGGTTCCATTGCCAAGACTAGGATCTGCATAAAGCGATGTGTGATGTCGCATCACTAGAATCCAACAAAGAAAGAAATTGAAGATTAGTTGGATAGGAAGATCCACGAATTCACAGCACAAGAGAACAAGAACCCGTGATTGATGAAATAATAGTGCTTGGACAAGTATCTGTACATAGAGATACACGAAATTTTCTTATGTTCCTTCTCGATCGAAATATATGAGTGGATCACTAAATTGGTAGATGGCCAAGGAAGGTGGAGGCTTGATGGTCCAATAGTGTGGACCCCGGAGTTAGTGCGGATATTGGAAGCCTCTGAAGATAATTTTGCATGCGTTGTTGATCCTTGGATTGATCATATCATAGGAGGATTTGTGACAGAGTTCACGGTTGATACCTCAGTTAGCTACAATGAAGCAGAGCGCCGCTTCTTCAAAGGACCGCGAGGTAACTATTTGAGATCTTTGAATAGTTGGATTAAAATGTTCTTGTGTGAAAATAGGGTTATGAAATTACCTTGATGTTTGGAGCTAGGCGAAGTGGAAATTTATTCAAGGATAGAAAGGGAACATGACCTGAATATAGCATGTTGATTGAGCCTCCTCTGAGTGATAACGAAAAAGCAACATAGGCTTCTCCACAGAGCATTGTCTAGTTAATAAGGCGAGGGTTCCTGCGAATACCACATCCACCCACACCAACTCCATATTCACCTCCACCACATACACCTTTGCCCACACCACCACCACCTCCACCACCATTCAATATGGTGAATTGGGTAAAGTTTCCCATTTTCAAGGGCTTGGGGAATGAGGACTCAGACCAATTTTGGTTTGTTGTGAAGGCTGTGTGGGAAGCCCAGGGAATTAGAGATGATTAGATGAAGAAATATACATTGGTTACTGCTTTACAGGAATGCGCGCTAACATGGTACATTAAGTACTTCACTGATAAACTTATGGCTCCATTAGCGGACATTCAGACTGCATTGAATAAGGAATTCAATAGGCCCAAGTCTGAAGCACAATCAATTGTTGGATTCAAGGAAATCATGATGAAGCCTGGCTAGACACCCTGGGAGCTAGATCAGAGATTGAAATACAAGATCCACGAAGCTAACATAAATATTATAGATGGGAAGCACCGCGAATGGTTTGTGGCTTTTGTCTTGGCTCATCTGAGGGTTTCTTTATCACAACAAAAGATTGGGACTCAGATAGAGGCCCTGGAAATTGAAATGAGACTGCACAAGACACCAATTCAAGATGCTGCTATGGGAGCTCAACAGATTCATGTGGAGTTGTAGAACCTTTGCCTAGAATTCCAAAGTCTAAAGAAGGATAGAGTGGCTCGCCAAGAGGTGCGTGAAGAGGTTTGGTGTTTGAAATGTAAGAGTCAAGGGCATGATAAAGATCATTGCCTTGTCTTCGGGAATTATATTGCAGGAGAAGGGCCGATGTCTCTGAGGCTGGAAGCTCAAGTAGGGCCAAGCGCAAGGCCCGTGCTCTGGTGTGCTATTTGTCAGGTAACTGGAAAACATGCAACAAATAATTGCCACTTGTTGCAGAAATTTGTACAGTCACCGCGATAGCGCTTCTACAACTTCTACCAATCAGTAGGTCATGATGAGTGTAATTGATGAAGTTATGAGTTAAGGATGGAGAGAATGCTCGCGTATCGAATGTAGACAGAAACTCAGCCTCTGGATCAAGGCGCTGGGGGCCCTGAGGAGGATATCAAGGGCACGGACAAGGCCAAGGTGGAGGAGGACTTGCGAGAGGTCGGGGGCAAGTTATTTGCTACAATTGTGGAGGTCTAGGACACTATGCATGAGAATTCACAAACCTAATGCGCCTGTCGTGCTGATACTACATTTAGTTTGAACACGCGTTAGAAGACTGCCCTGTACTAATAGCTAAGATGCGCAAAAAGGGGACGCAGCTTCAGCAGCCTACGCAGAACCTACAGATGATGAGGGCTAAACCCCGTGAAGAGGACCACAATGTGAATATTGTTCGGCGAAGTGGAATGACAACTGGAGAAGATAAGGGAAAGTAGCCTGAAGAGGGCAAATGGGTCCATAAAGCTCTAGAGAAGGAGGTTGGCTTTGTTTTGGAGCACGCGAAGGAAACCTTCATGGAAGCAAAGAAAAGCTTCGTTGAGGCTTCTACCTTAGGAAGTCAGGATAAGCAGTCCAAAGAAATCGACGCATCCATGCTTACTACCTTTTTGGAGACCTGTATGAAGCTATTACATGATAGCAAGGCTATAAAGGGATTAAAAGAGTTGATCAATAAATGTGCTGGTAATGCTCCCGAGGTACTGTGCATGGTTAAGAAAATTGGTAAGCATAAGGCAAGAACAGGGCATGAGATGAGGCTCACCACACAAATAGGAGCGTATGAAATGGACCAAGTTATTCTGGATCTTGGGTCAGATGCGAATTTTTTGCTGAAACAAACATGGGAGAGAATGGGGAGACATGCATTGCAGTGGTCTCCTATTCAATTGAGTATGGCAAATCAGCAAAAGATTATTCCCATGGGAAGATTACAGGGAGTGATCGTCAATATTGAAGGTGTGAGTGCATTGGCAGATTTCGAAGTAATAGAGATTGTCAATGACAGCAATCCCTACCCCTCTTTCCTTGGGATCGTCTGGGCTATTGACATGAACGGGGTGATCAATTTGAAGAAGCAAATGATGTCATTTGAAAGAAAATCACTCCATGTAGTAGTACTGTTGGACCCTACAGAGGGACCGTGCTATACTGAACCGGTCCAAGATTACAAAAGTGTCGATGATTTGGACCAAATTTATAAGATAATGATGTGAGATCAAGATTGGGTGAATCTAATAGCTGATGTATGTATTGCATGGGACCGCGAGAGCTCCTGCACATCAGATTTAGATGAGGAATTGGAGCACTGGCAGAACAGATTGCACGAAATGTCTACGCTACGATGTAACATGATGACCAAATTTCTGCGATATGTATCGTCGAAGGTAAGAAGTATGCCTTATTATGATGGTTTAGCTAATGTTGATAGATTTTTGGATGCATTTGAAAGGGAAGTTCTAGAGAAGTAACACTTCCAAGCCTTAGACTTGGCGCTGCGCCTGCAAGATGGTGGGGTACGGATAAAGACAATTTCTATGGATGGCACGAATATAGGAGAATGATGAAGGTGCGGTTTGGTTGCCCAAAGGTAATATTGATAGAGAAATACGATGGAAGGAGTGATCCACGTGATCACTTAGCCAAATGGACCGATGCTTATGGAGCAAAAGCACAACCGAAGTGGGTGCATCTATTCTGTCACAACTTGGATGTAATACCTATGAATTGGTACTTGGAGAGAGAGCTCCACCATGGCACTAACGAATGGGATATTTTGGGATAAGGATTCCTGATGACATTTAGTTTTGAATATGGATTCGAGTGCATTGATGAAGCACTTTAGGAGGTCAAAGCAACGATCTTCAAAATCTTGCAAGATTCCTTGGATTTGATTCAACCAGATTGGACCACCCAGCTGTGCCATGCATTGGAGTGCTACAATGTGACTGTTGAAGAAGAAGAGGAGGATCTGAGGAACATTACTATCCCAGAGACAGAAGGTCACCGCGAAGTCGAGGGGCCGCAGATAGAGAATCCCAATATCACCGTGCCATTGAAAATGACACAAGTGAACATTGGGACAAAGGCGGAGATGAAGTTTGTGAAGATAGGGGACTACTGGGATGATGCTACGGTGGATAAGGTCGCTGAGTTGCTCTGCGAGTATCAGGATTTGTTCCCTACAAAATTTTATGATCTGAAAGGGATTATATGTGATTTATGGGTGATGAGGATAGCATTGAGACCAGACGTGAAGCTTCTAAAATAGAGACCATATCACCTCAATCCATAAGGAAAGAGTCTGTTTGGAGTTAGATAAAATGTTAGTGGCAAGAATCATTGAACTAGTGGAGGAGTCCGACTGGGTAAGTCCTATGGTAGTTCAAGAAAAGAAGTAGAAGGATGAAATAAGGATATGCGTAGATCTCAGGAAGTTGAATGACGCTTGTGTGCATAATCCTTTTCCAACTCCATTCACCAATGAAGTGTTGGATAATGTAGAAGGAAAAGAAGCATATTCATTCACTGATAGGTTCTCAAGATACCATCAAATCAAGATTGCACTGGAAGATAGGAGTAAGATGACCTTCGCGACCGAATGGGGATGCTTTTAGTATATGGTAATGCCTTTTGGACTGAAGAACGCGCCGATGATATTTTCGCATTTAGTGATCACGGTGTTCAAGGACTTCATTCAATTTTTTTTGGAGGTATACTTTGACGATTGGACGGTGTTTGGACTAGTGAAGTGCCATGTAGCTAGTATACGCTTGATGCTAGATACATGCCAGAGGTATCAGATCGTGCTAAACTTGAAGAAATGTTTGTTTTGTGTTCCCTTCAGAATCTTGTTGGGTCATGTAGTATACAGATAAGGATTAATGGTGGATCTAGCTAAGATTGTGGTTATAATCAATTTGGAGGTGCTAAGAAATGTCAAACAGTTGTGCGCAACACTGGGGCATATTGGTTATTACCGAAAGTTCATCAAGAGTTATGCCCAGATTACCGCGCCGATGGAAAAATTGTTGAAGAAGGATGCTACATTCTGTTGGAATGAAGCATGTCAGCAGAGCTTAGATGTGTTAAAAGAGAAGATGGTCACCACGCCAATCCTAGTCTTCCCGGATTGGAAGAAGGAATTTCATGTACATGTGGATGCATCATGTATTGTGCTAGGAGCAGTACTGACACAGGTCGGTGAGGGAGAGTTGGATCACCCTATTGCGGTTGCAAGCAGGAAGTTATCTAAGGCTGATAAGAATTATTCAACGATAGAGCGTGAAGGTTTGGCTATGGTGTACGTGCTTCAGAAGTTTAGGCATTACTTGCTAGGCAGACACTTTAAGATGTATACAGACCATTATGCCTTAAAGTACCTGGTCAACAAGCTTGTGTTGGGCAAGAAAATATGTAGATGGTCGCTTCTATTTCAGGAATATGATTTCAAGGTCATTGTGAAGCCGGGGCGATTGAATGCAGGACTAGATCACCTCTCACACATTGAAACAAGTGAGGAGCCCACTAATTTGGAGGAAGGATTGCCTGACACGCAACTCTTTGTGGTGCACATAGTAGATAATCATTTTACAGACATTATACACTTTCTGACTATAGGAATGGCTCCAGAAGGGTACAACAGCCAACAAAAGAAGGATTTGGTGGTGTGCGCTGCATATTTTTCCCTTATTGCAGGTCACTTGTATAAGATGGGAGCGGATGAGATATTACAATGTTATGTGCCTAAGTTTGAATAAAGAAGCATCCTAGCTGAAGCTCATGGAGGGGCTACGGGAGGCCATTATGCAGGAAAAGCAACAACGCACAAGATTTTCACATTGGGTTGTGGTGGCTGACACTGCATAAAGATTCCAAAGCTTATTATAGGGTGTGCAATGTATGTCAAAGGACGGGCAGACCATCGCGGAGGGATGATTCACCTCTGAATCCACAAGTGTTGTTGCAGCCATTTGAAAAGTGGGCAATTGATTTTGTAGGACCGATTCAGCTTCCAGGAAAGAAGACGGGTGCGTGGTATATCATCACCGTCACTGAGTATTTGACTAGATGGGCGGAGAATCAACCTGTAAAGGATTGTATAGGGGAAACAACAACGAAGTTACTATTTGAATATGTGCTGAATAGGTTTGGTTACTCGGAGATTTTGATGAATGATCATGGTACACATTTCCTTAATGAAACGATCAGTGCATTGATAGAAGAATTTCATGTTTATCATCAAAAGAGCATGCCATATCACCCTTAGGCTAATGGGATGGTGAAAGCATTTAATAAGATATTGGAGAACACACTGACAAATGTTTGCAATATGTAGAGGAATGATTGGGACGTGCACGTACCAACATTGTTATGGGCTTATAAAACTACTTGTAAGAAGTTAACTGGATAGACACCTTTTCGACTGGTCTAAGGTGTAGAAGCTATGATGGAGTACATTGTGCCTAGTCTACGGATAGCGGCATTCACAGGAATGGTGGACCATGGAGCCTTAGAAGAAAGGCTCGCACAACTGACAGAGCTGGAGGAAGATAGATTCTTGGTTGGATTCCATCAACAAGTTCAAAAGGAGTGCGAAAAGGCATGGCATGACTGACACATCAAACTGCACACCTTTAATGTAAACAATTTAGTTTTATTATATGATAGCAATTTTGATAAATTTCCAGGAAAATTTTAGATGCATTGGTTGGGGCCATATGTGATCAAAGAGATTACTTATGGTGGAGTAGTTCAACTTGTGAAATTGAATGGAGATCCATTTCTCGGAAAGGTAAATGGTAGCTGATTGAAGCCATACACCGGGGATCCAGCCAGATGACTATATGATGGTAGCATAGTCTTAGTGCTCTAGGCAGCTACAAGGAGGTGAGGGACTATAAACTACACTGCCCGGGTTGTATAGCTACGCGAAGGGAGCTGCGCTATAGGACGAGAGACCGTGTAGTGTAGCCAGAAAGTGACTGTTACCATCACTATTCACGATTTGACAATGAGAAAATGGCTAAGAGGAGTGGGGGGGTGGGGGGCCACATTTAAGGCTGAATTTAAGAGCAAGATCTTTGAAAATATGCCGCCAATCTAGCATTTATGAGTGGATTTTGGGGGGAACAGTCAAATTTGAATTTGAACTTACCTATAAATTACAAATGGCCGCCCAATGAGAGACACTTTGCATTATGAGAGTTTATGTGTTGCGCTGTCTGGTATGCATGAATTGTGCATCCTTTGATGATTTGGTGGCTAGTTCTGTGATTGACAAGTTACCTGAGGAAAATCAACAACTTATTAATAGCTTCATGTCTAAACCTATGGAAACTGTAAGTGCTAAAGGGTTTATTGCCTATGAGGGAGTTTCCCCTGAGGTCGTAAGTATGGAGGTGCCCATAGCAGTGCCAAAATCGCCAAGGTCACCTAGGCCGAAGCCTACGATAGTAGGAGAGGTTCCCAAGCCGAAGAAGGATAAACAGAAGATGACATTGTCGGTGCACGAGTCACCAAGGAAACATCAAAGGAAAGAAAAGCCAACCGCGCAAGAAAAGGGAAAAGTGTTTTTAAGAAGAGTTTCAGCGTAAATCACATGTAGAGAACCTTTGTCGACGCGTTTCGAACTAACTAGTGTGGTTCATCGTCAGGACAAGTTGAGGAGTCAAATCATAGCTGCGAGTTAAATAGGTAGAGCAGATCTTCCAAACGACTAGGTGTGACCATTAACGGCTATATAAAAATGGCTAAATTATATAATAATATTCTAATGTTAATTATGGGTCAATAGTAATATAATATATAGTCAACGTAACTCATTATATTCCTAATAAATAATTAAATAATTCATTTAAATAAT
>APFE030602354.1:180343-191933 GCA_000404065.3 Pinus taeda | reverse complement strand
TAATAGATCAAGGGATGATAATATTAAGATATTATTGATAAGATATTATTAATAAAAATATTAGAACGAGAGTCAAAAATTAAAAACAAGAGGTCAAGAACATGACCAAAGATTAACCAAAGGAGAAACCCCGGAAGATGGAGAAGAATACGGGATAAAAAGGGGAAGAATACGAGGAAAGCTAGAAAAGGTCAAACAAGGGGGTGGGGGAGGGAGGGGAAGGCAAGACTAGGACAATAGGGTGGGGATCCAACAACTACTGATTTTCCAGCCATCATCCCTATTGAGATTGTTTGGCCTCCTTTCAATTTCAATGGCTTCCCTAAATTTACGATGATGGAATTGCGCAACCTTGGAAATAACCTTGGCCTCCTCAATACAAACCTGATGCTTGGACTTTTCTACATGTTCTGCTAACGCTGAAGACTTGGTTCTCCTGTGCCTTAGGTCAGCTGCATGTTCGTTGATCCTTTGATGGATGGAGCATCCTGTTTCCCTGATATAAGGGGTCCCACAAGAACAAGGAATCATGTAGACACCCTTCATGTCCATAGGGTCGATAGGATCCTTCATCGATCAGAGGGATTTACGAATGGTGTTGAGGGGCCTAAAGGTTGAGGGAATATTATACTTCTTAAGAATTCGAGCAACCTTGTCCGTGGTTCCTTGAACATACGAAAGATGGACCCCTAGGAGATGCTCTTTAGGTTCTTTTTTAATAACATAATTCTTGGAGGCTTTAAGGAAAGCCTTTGACCAAGGTGCCTACTATAGTCGTTCTCCATAAAGACATTAAGGAGATGGGATTTCTCCTAATCAAAGCTCTTATTATCAGAAATCCTAAGGGCATGAGTAGCGAGGGTGTTAAGAACACCCAATTTTTGCATAGGGAAATGATGGGAATTGGCATGAAGATATTGCTCAGTATGTGTTTTCTTTCGAAACACTGATTTGGTGATGGAACCGTCAATGGTCTTAGAGATACGAATATCAAGGAAGGGGAGGCAACCATTAACTTCTTTTTCCATGGTGAACTTAATGGCAGAGGATTGATAGTTAAGGTGATTGAAGAAGAGATCCAACTCCTCTTGGCCATGGGACCAGATGACATTAGTGTCATCTACATACCTCTTCCATAGCTTGGGTAGGAGACAGGCTAAGGCTAAAGCCTTGGCTTCGAAATATTCCATAAAAATATTAGCAACCATAGGGGATAGGAGTGAGCCCATGGCAACACAACAGGTCTGTTCAAAGAACTCACCCTCGAAACAGAAAAAAGTGGAAGTAAGATAGATCTCAACCAGCCAAGCGGTATCAGGATCTGTTAGGCGATAGATCACCTCCAAGGCCTCCTTTATAGGAATACAAGTGTAAAGGGAGACCACATCAAAGCTGACTAGAATGTCCTCAGGGTCAAGCTTTGTGTCCTTAAGCTCTTTAATGAAGGATGCAGAGTCCTTTACGAAGGACTCTGTACAGCTAACTATGGGATTAAGTTTAAGGGCAAGGAACTTAGCAAGAAGGTAGGTTAGACCGCCAATGGTGTTGACAATAGGCCTCAGGGGAGCCCCTTCCTTGTGAATCTTTGGCAACCCATAGATCCTAGGAGTAATGGGACTGCTCTCAATGAGCTTATGGCTAAGGGAACTAACAGAGTTACTAGACTTAATGGCAAGAGCCACAGCCCTAGAAATTTTCTTAAGAGGGTTCTTGGGCAGCTTTTTATAACTTCCACTATTGTAGAGATGATCTAACATCTTCCTACGGTGATCATCCCTGTTGAGGATGACAACAACACCTCCTTTGTCAGCCTTTAGAACCATGATTTCTTTGTTCTGGTTTAAGGATTTGAGGGTAATGAAATCCTCATTGCTGAGGTTCTTCTGAGGAGGCTTAGCTTTCCTAACGACGACAGCACAATCCTGTCTGATAGTGTCCTTAATGTTCTAAGGAAGATCTCTAATCCCATATTGAATATGGGATTAGAGATCTTCCTGATAACATTAAGGACACTATCAGGTAGGATTGTGTTGTCGTCCTTAGGAAAGCTAAGCCTCCTCAGAAGAACCTTAGCAATGAGGGATTTGTTGCCCTCAAATCCTTAAACCAGAACAAAGAAATCGTGGTTCTGAAGGCTGGCAAAGGAGGTGTTGATGTCATCCTCAAGAGGGATGATCACCGTAGGAAGATGTTAGATCATCTCTACAATAGTGGTAGTTATAAAAAGCTGCCCAAGAACCCTCTTAAGAAAATTTCTAGGGCTGTGGCTCTTGCCATTAAGTCCAGTAACTTTGTTAGTTGCCTTAGCCATAAGCTCATTGAGAGCAGTCCCATTACTCCTAGGATCTATGGGTTGCCAAAGATTCACAAGGAAGGGGCTCCCATGAGGCCTATTGTCAACACCATTGGCGGTCTGACCTACCTTCTTGCTAAGTTCCTTTCCCTTAAACTTAAGCCCTTAGTTGGCTGTATAGAGTCCTTCATAAAGGACTCTGCATCCTTCATTAAAGGGCTTAAGGACATAAAGCTTGACCCTGAGGACATTCTAGTTAGCTTTGATGTGGTCTCCCTTTACACTTGTATCCCTATAAAGGAGGCCTTGGAGGTGATCTATCGCCTAACAGATCCCAATACTGCTCAGCTGGTTGAGATCTATCTTACTTCCACTTTTTTCTGTTTTGAGGATGAGATTTTTAACAAACTTGTGGTGTTGCTATGCGCTCACCCCTATCCCCTATTATTGCTAATCTTTTTATGGAAGATTTCAAAGCCAAGGCTTTAGCCTCGGCCCGTCTCCTACCCAAGCTATGGAAGAGGTATGCAGATGACACTAATGTCATCTAGTCCCATGGCCAAGAGCAGTTGGATCTCTTCTTCAATCACCTTAATTGTCAATCCTCTGCCATTAAGTTCACCATGGAAAAAGAAGTTAATGGTTGCCTCCCCTTCCTTGATATTCTTATCTCTAGGAACATTGAGGGTTCCCTCTCCCACTCAGTGTTTCGAAAGAAAATGCATACTAAGCAATATCTTCATGCCAATTCCCATCATTTCCCCGTGCAGAAATTGGGTGTTAGTAACACCCTCACTACTCGTGCCCTTAGGATTTCTGATAATAAGAGCTTTGATTAGGAGAAATCCCATCTCCTTAATGTCTTTATGGAGAATGACTATAGTAGGTGCCTTGGTCAAAGGCTTTCCTTAAAGCCTCCAAGAATTCTGTTATTAAAAAAGAACCTAAAGAGCATCTCCTAGGTGTCCATCTTCCCTATGTCCAGGGAACCACGGAAAAGATTGCTCAGATTCTTAAGAAGTATAATATTCCCTCAACCTTTAGGCCCTTCAACACCATTTGTAAATCCCTCCGATTGGTGAAGGATCCTGTCAACCCTATGGACATGAAGGGTGTCTACATGATTCCTTGTTCTTATGGGACCCCTTATATCGGGGAAACAGGACGCTCCATCCATCAAAGGATCAACGAACATGCAGCTGACCTAAGGCATGGGAGAACCAAGTCTTCAGCATTAGTAGAACATGCAAAAAAGACCAAGCATTAGGTTTGTATTGAAGAGGCCAAGGTTATTGCCAGGGTTGCACAATTCCATCACCATAAATTCAGGGAAGCCATTGAAATTGAAAGGAGGCCAAACAATCTCAATAGGGATGACGGCTGGAAAATCAGTAGTTGCTGGATCCCTACTCTGTCGTCCTAGTCTTGCCTTCCTCTACCTCCCCCCTCCCTTGTTTGACCTTTTCTAGCTTTCTAGGTTTCCCCATATTTTTCCCCTTTTTATCCCGTATCCTTCTCCATCCTCCTGGGTTTCTCCTTTGATTAATCTTTGGTCATGTTCTTGACCTCTTGTTTTTAATTTTTGACTCTCGTTCTAATATTTTTATTAATAATATCTTAATATTATCTTATATTATCATCCCTTGATCTATTAGCTGGCTCTCTATAATATATATATTTTTTTTTTTTTATTTTTTTTATTTTTTTTACCCTTACCTAGTCCAAAATTATATTATTAATTAATTATATTTAATTCATTAATTAATTAATTAATCAATTATGTTAATTTAATTTAATTTATTTTTATTTTTTATTTTTATTTTATTTTAGCTAACAATTAAAATATTTTAAACTAACGATTAAATAAATTTATTAATTCTATTTATTAATTTTTTATTATTTCCAAAAAATAAAAATAAAAAATTGCTCTTTTACTAGATGACTATATATTTCCCTATTGATTTAAAAATGTTTAAATATATTAAAAAAGAATTAAATTAATACTAAATAATATTTTTTTAAATGTTAATGGATACCCCTTTACTTACCTTTTGAACTTAAATAAGTAAATTAATTTAAATAATTTTTAATTACCAATAAATTTATAAATGAATAGTAATAGAGTTCAAATATATAATATATTATAATATTAATATTGAATTTAAAAATAAATATAAAATAATACAAGATTCAATTATTTAAATGAATTATTTAATTATTTACTAGGAATATAATGAGTTACGTTGACTATATATTATATTACTATTGACCCATAATTAACATTAGAATATTATTATATAATTTAGCCATTAATGGTCACACCTAGCTATTTGGAAGATCTGCTCTCCCTATTTAACTCGCAGCTATGATTTGACTCCTCAACTTGTCCTGACGATGAACCACACTAGTTGGTTCAAAACGCGTCGACAAAGGTTTTCTACATGTGATTTTACGCTGAAACTCTTCTTAAAAATATTATGGATCACAGAAGCCTCAATTCAATAAGGGAAAAGTGGTCGACCTAGAAGGCGATGAGGGCACAAAGGAAATTGATATTAAGGGGGTAGACCCTATTTCGAAGCTACCAGAATACCTCCCTCCATGCCAGAGCAAGGTGAATGTCCCAAAGGACTCAGAAGAGTGAAATTTTGTTCTTAACACACCCCTACTACAAGAAAACATAACATTTGAAGGTCCTTGCTTGGCGCGATTCCCACATTTGAAGCTTGAATATTGGGACTTGGGGGACACTGAGCGGTTCCTCCACCTGGCTACGAACAATTTCATGCAACGAGTATTCTACAAGGACTCTGGTGTCACCACGCTAGAGATGGTGAAGTGGATTCGTGGGGTAGAAAAGGCAAGATTGTTGAATCTGCTATGGGTACCGCATTGCCACTACGCTCCCATAAATTTGATTGTTATCAAATAGTTGCTATTCCTAGTACACAACGGGTGCTTGTGGTTGGAGGAGTCAATCCCTATAACTGACATGCTGATCCATAGGATCACCTTACTACCACATTTAGGGCTAAATCTGGCCAAGGCATTTGGCAGAAAGACAAGTGAGTGCGACCTCGTCGAGTGGATGAAGGACAAGTTTAAGCTTGTCAAGAAGCCACGTGGATATCCAATTTCAAGCATAACCAACCCCGCAATGAAGGTGGCTGCCCGGATTTTGGCTGGCAAGATAACGAGGAAGTGTCACACAGATGAGGTGCTAGCATGAGTTGTTTCACTAGCGGTCCAGTGTGTGGAGGGCGTACAATTCAACTGGGCGCGCTACTTGTGCAGCGAGTTCCTCGCAAACTGCAGGGAGGCACAGGACCAAAGCAAGATGTTTCACTACTCATGGCTCTTACTTTCCATTATGCTGGTTGCATGGCAGTGGTCAAAGGACAACCAATTTCCTCCGATTGCACCAGATTTTCTAGAAGTAGCAAAGTTTTCTTCACTATGGGCCACAAAGGACACTAAACATGTTTGGGAGAGCAAGGTGTTTTAAGTATTGATGGAAATGGACATTAATATGGCCATCAATTGGAAGCCATAGTTGTCACCAACTATTTTGGAGAAGTTATCTAAGTACATGTAGTTCAAAGTGGAATTCCACCAGATTTCCATTCGGGCACGAAAGGACCCATAACATAAGTGGTATGATGTACCATACCTCGCAACGGATGATGTAGTTGCAGCGGTCCTTGATTGTTGGCCATCAGAATGGGGCACAACATTAGATTTGTCTGCCAAGACTAGTAAGTCTAAGGAAAAGTAGAAAAGAGAAGTGGCCCAATTGAAAGTTTAGTAGTTGGCTGAAAAATGAAAGAAGGAGACTAAGGAGAAGGCACACGCAGAAGCGGAGTGTGCTTCCAAGGAATAGGAGGAAGAGCATGACTCTCACAGAAGTCAAAAATCTCCTTCGTCACAGAAAGAGGAGGAGGGGCAATCAGAACAGGGTGGTGGAGATTTGGAAAGCACTCCCTTTCGGGTGAAAATAGGGAGCAGGTGAAGGAAGGGTCATACAAGAATACCAAGGACACTAAGTCATCCTTAGACCCAATCACCTTGATAGAGGGTGACTTGGATGACATTGGGGACAAGGAAAGGGATATGACCACATAATAGCTGAAACAGTTTGAGTAGCAGCAGAAGCAGGCATTATGTGCCATTCAGATGGGTCTACACGAGTTGTAGATCCAAGCCACTAGACTGCAAACAGGTGCAGGGAAGAGCAGCATGGCCTCAACTACTTTAGTGTCAGGGACAACTGAAGCAATGGAGTTGGTTCGCTCTTTAGATCTCCGGGAAGTCACGCTTCCCGATGGAACTTTGAGAGTGGAGGCAGACACTGACAAGGCTACAATCATCACTTTGAGGAATGTTGGACTAAACTTCTCCCTAGCGTATTCCTCCACACTCTACAAGCAGGTGTGATTGCAGAGATCAGGGACCGAGAGTAGCGTCCGCTGAGCTCGATCAACGAGTAGAAAGTTAACAATGAGTAGATATTCATTTAGAAGACAACCACGCTAGAAGTCTAGAAGAAGGTGTAGGAGAAGAACGAGCACACTACCACGGTAGTAGCCAAAGCATGCTGAACCGTTCCAGAATTGCATATCCCAGAAGAAGCACCAGTGGAAGCCATGATTCGAAAGTTGGCTGCAGTTGTGCCCGATGCGAAAATCGAAATGGCCAAGGTTCAGTTTGAGATGAACCTGAAGATTACGGAGCTTGAGTTGAGGACACAGCCTTCAACTCTACCAGAGGTCAAAGAACAACGTGAAGTTGGTGTAAGAGATGGAGTCGCTGTAGTAGATGCCAAAGTGGCAGAATACAGTGCACTCTTTAAGCAGTCCATGGAGCTAATCATGAGTCTGCAGGAAGATCCTAACCTATAGAGGTTGAACACAGAGCCCCGCGAACTACAACAGAAGTATGACAAAGCAAAGGCGACAATGCACACCATTGATGTCATGTAGAGATTGGCAAAGCTGCAGGAGGTAAAGCAACTGTAAGAATAAGTGGAAGCAGCACAGTGGAAGGAGGCAGTCCTCAAGGCCAAATTGGGGCCTTGGCTAGATGAGGCCTATGTGATCTCGATGACCATTAGGGAGAATTTGGCCAGCCTGTAGAGATCCCAGCAAAAGATCTAGGCAGATAGTGCAGGACCATCAACTAAGCAGCTGGTGGAGCAGGTCAAGAAGGCAGCTACACAGTGGACAACTGAAGTTGTAGTGGCACAAGTGGAGCTGGGATGTCTTCACAATAAGATCTCCATGCCATCAGAGTGATGCGAGGGCGAGTCACGATATTTGTGTTGGGGGCTTGCTGGGATAGGGTCCCCTAAGGTCAATTTTGGGGCAAAAGCCTAGGTTTTTGTATGCAAAGTGTAAAGTCTCTACAAGTTGTGGTCGCAGAGTGCGTAGATGTACAATTTCATAAAAGGGTTTTACCCTTTGTTTATGTAAGTTGTGTCGACTTTAGTAGACCTACGTATGGTCCGCAGACCATGGGATTATATAAAAAGGAGAGTCTTAGAGAGTCTAAGGCAGTTTAGTTTAGTTAGTTTGAAGACGAATGTAATGGGTAAATAGGAGCTAAGGGTGAAGAGTCTTAGAGTAGAAGAGAGGCTCTGCAGCTGTGTGTGTAGAGGCTTGGAGTAGAGTCAGTAGCTGAGTGTGCAGACCCTTGTAACTAAGTGCGCAGGGTAGTTTTGAGTCTGTAAGCAAATCTAGAATATCAATAAAGAGATTGTTGTAGGAATATCTGTATTTTATCCATTTACTTCTATTATGAATGAATGCGTTAATGTTATGATGAATATTGGGCTTATAATTTAATGTTGTATTGATGCACGATTCTTCATGGTTTACATTGTTATATGAACGCAAGTAATAATATCTGTTTACACGAGTAATATCTTAATGCATGCTATAGATATCAGACACTTAAGCCGATCTGGGTAGTAACAGACTTAGGAGTGATTACGGAGGCACGTAAGTGAATTAGTGGAGTTTTGAGGTCTAAAATGGGCCTCCTAAGGAAATTATAAAATAATAGTGGAAATAATAAAACAAGATTTGATTACATCACCAAATTTTAGAGGGAAAAAAGGAAAAACTATTTTTTCAACTCATATTTTCAACTTATCTCCCTATGGGTTTACTCAAATTTCAAGTGGCAACACTCATTAGATGCATAATTTGATTCCTCATCCAAGGAGTACCCATGTTGTATACTTTTGATGGACCCCGCTACAAGAAAAATCATAAATACATGAAAACAATTATTGCATTCATGTTTTTTCATGTATTTCTCATTTTTTGTGTAGCAGGGTCCATCAAAAGTATGAAACATGGGTAGTCCTTGGATGAGGAATTAAATTTTGCATACAACAAGTACTCTTGCTTGAAATTTGAGTAAAACCTTATGGGAATAAGTTTAAAATACGAGTTGAAAAATTAGATTTATTATTTTATTATTTTTTAATTTTTTTACTTTTTTACTCCAAAAATGGTGAATCATCCCCCATGGTTGACATCATCATCTTGAATCCTATTGGTTCTTATAAAGTTTATTTTGGTTGTACATTTTTCTTAGGAGGCCCATTTTAGACCTCAAAAATCCTCTAATGGATTGGTTTGCCTGTTTAGGGTCCATGAAAGACTTTCATAGACCTTCGTGATGGTCTAGAGGTTGGTAAGTGGAAGTTATATCGATAAGCCTCAAGGGATTATTGACCTGTGCGAAAGCAGATAAAGGGTATAAAACGACAACATAACCATCTCTGGGTGTGAAAACTCAGTTCCAACACCCCCCCCCATACTGCTTTGGGTGAGACTTCAGTATGCTCTCTGCAAATTGATGCTAAAAGGGCCAATAGTGTATGGATTTGTTTGGCAAACTTAACTCTGAACTTGGGTTAGGACCCACTAAGCCAACACGAGATTCTGAGACTTTTGAGTATCAAGTTGGCTACATTTTGACCCTGGCAAATTTCAATCTCCAAGGAATCTTGAATATTCCCTCAAGCTTCTTCAAAGATTCTTCTTTGCTGGGAATATGCAAATTTACTACTCAGATGGTGATTCTGATTTCACCATCGCATTCCCTATGAAATTTTGGTTAAAATGACTATACACTTCATATCATTCTTATAAAATGAAAACTTACCTCCCCATGGAATCTTTCAAGAATTAAGGAATATTCTTTGCAAAAGATTTTGTCTCCAAAAACATGCCATCATGGTTTCGTCTCTATGGATTGTGTCATGGTTCCGCATTGCTCCTTCGTTGGTGTACTACCCATTTGGAGCTCTGGTCCTCTATCGGTTCTCCCTCCCCCTAGCTGAGCAATGGAATTAGGTTTAAGTATCAAATTGTGGGCAAAGTTAACAACAATCAAGTCGTTATCTTGTTGGTAAGTTTGCGGAATTAGGAGCGAGGAGGTCAGGGGATCAAATCCCACCCCTTCCAAAGTTGTCATGCGGTTGGTTTTTAATGGCGTGTTATATTTATATGATATATCAAAGTTCTTTTGTAACAACAATGATTAATAACAAATTGCAGCGATATATGACATATATAATAAAGTTTTGTTTTAATATTGTTTAAAGTGGAACTGCTGCGTGGGTAGGGCGGTGGTTTTGCTGGTTGTGGGTTCGATTCCCATTGGTTTCGGTTATACAGCTAATGTTTGTTTGACCATATATATATATTCATTACATTATATGGAGAGGTGTGGGGTGGCGGGGGTGGTGGCCTGCCACCTCCTTTCTTTTTATTTTGTTTTTTTGTTATAATGTATTTTCTAATTTGACTGAAACCAAGGGTTATCAGACAAATTAAATAGGCCACAATTTTTCTCGCCTGGTGGCCAGATTCCAGTGACCGCTTCTAGTGCAATTTGTAGGTCCATTAACCCTGCCACTTGGCTAAGTCAACCCTGAACTTTGACTAGCCCTATCTCCTCCATACGAGCTCAGATTTGAGTGTTGTTCACACCGTTGGAATTAGGACGACGAGAAATTTGATCTAGTGCTATTTTGGGAGCAATCTAACCACTTTGAATTTTGACCATTTCTGAGCCCTCTTAGACTTCTGCATGTGTTTGGATCCACCTGGATCATGCAGGCTGCAGTCTCATCCGAAGCAGTATTGGGGGATGACAGAAGCATGTTTATGCATTAAGAGGTCTGCATGATGGGTTTCTATTACTTCTAGGGATTTATTCCAATCTTCATGAACCATAACCCTTAAAAATTCAGAAAGTACAGTAACTTACGAACAACAACTTTTAACCCTGAACCAATTGCCTTAAAAATTCATATTAGTAAGTAAACTAGCAGACTTATTACTTTCGCACACCAATTAAGTGTTTCTTCAGATAATTACAGAAAACAAAGCGAATAAAATGCATAAGTAAACAAAAATTCACAGATACACAAATATGGCTCCAAAATAGTCTTTATTGTGATCAATCCTTCTGTTACAAACTCTTTCCTCCCTGCGCACATAGTTACAGGAGCCCGTGCACTCATCTGTTGACTTACCAAGGTCTCTATGCACACAGCTGCAAGAGCCTTCCCCTTCGCCTAAGTATAGAAACAGACTCTTCTACCTTAGACTATTTTCCCATACATAGATCTTCAATGACTAATTGACTTCCTATGACTTGCTATGACTCCTTTATATAGCTTCTTTCATTACAATACCATGGTTCGCGAACTATGGGTGAGTCACAAAACATCTTAACTTCTAACAAACTAAGGGGATTTGACCTTCCTAAATCCCCTTTTGACTTCTACGACCTTCGCGCTCCACTTCCTCAAAATGTGGAGACTTTACACAGATAACAAAAACTTTTACAAAATTGACCCCGGGGGACCCTGTCCCAACAATGGTACTTGATATATATATATAATCGATTGAATAGTGAATGAGTCATTCTACTTGGTGATATATATATATATATATATATATCACCAAGTAGAATGACTCGTTCTCTATTCAATCGATTACATGAACTCTTGCGCCGTAAAATTGAGAAACAATTATACTAAATCAATCAAGCTAGACAACAACAATGTTAGTATAAGCTATAAATTAAGTGGTAATTGTTAGACAATTATATATTATGGAGAAATGGAACACATACAATATTGCAGAAATATAAACACAGAAAACACACAAAACAAGAGAGACACAGATATACGTGGTTCACCCAGTTTGGGCTACGTCCACCTCGAACAGCCAGTCCTTCCTTTCTATTATCCAGTAAAATGAAGAGACACAACCT